>OY744478.1:5091807-5165003 GCA_963556175.1 Tipula confusa
AAGAAGAGACAAATTATATATATATATATATATATATATATATATATATATATATATATATATATATATATAAATATATATATATATATATATATATATATATATATATATATATATATATATATATATATATATATATATGTATATATATATATATATATATATATATATATATATATATATATATATATATATATACATATATATATATTTATTTATATATATATATATATATATATATATATATATATATATATATACATATAAATATATATATATATATATATATATATATATATATATATATATATTATATATATATATATATATATATATATATATATATATATATATATTTATATATATATATATATATATATATATATATATATATATATATATATATATATATATATATATATATATATAAATATATATATATACATACATATATATATATATATATATATATATATATATATATATATATATATATATATATATATATATATATATATATAAATATATATATACATATATACATATATATATATATATATATATATATATATATATATATATATATATATATATATATAAATATATATATATATATATATATATATATATATATATATATATATATATATATATATATATATATGTATATATGTATATATATATATATATATATATATATATATATATATATATATATATATATATATACATATATATATATATATATATATATATATTTATATATATATATATATATATATATATATATATATATATATATATATGTATATATTTATATATATATATATATATATATATATATATATATATATATATATATATATATATATATATTATGGTTGGTTTTTTAAGCGATTTATATAATCAATTGAATTTGTTTAGAAATCAAATGGGTTTAGTTTCAATGTTGAAACTTCATTGAACTTCAACTACATTGAAACTAAGCCAATTTTATTTCTAAATATATATATATATATATATATATATATATATATATATATATATATATATATATATATATATATATATATACTTACATATATAAATATGAATTTTAGTTACGTTACGATAAATATGCTTTGGTAAAAATAACGGTTAGTTAATGATTTATCGTTTGTTATTATTATATTCATTATTTAGAATTATAATTATTTTGTAAAATTTTTTATGTTATTCAAATCTTATATATTAATATTTCAATATCATGTTTTCTTTGGTTCACATACATTTTAATGAATAAAATTTTCTCAATTTTTTGTCTAATTAATCAAATCTGTGTTTCAAACACATGGAATAATTTTGAAATTTCAATTATAAATTTTTTCGATTTGTATTTCAACTAAGAGACCATAATAAAATTACTTATTTTTGTTCTATTATCTGTGCAATTATCTCGATTTTGTAAACCATCTTGGCAGTAGTGAAAAAAAAACATGTATGTTTAAACTATAGTAAATAATGCCAATTACGGATTGCCACTGTTTTGCTTAAACTTAAATATTAAAATGAAGTAGACTTAACTAAATCTTTTTCATATTTTATAATAAAATTACTTATTTTTGTACTATTATCCGTGCTATTATCTCGGTTTTGTAAACCATCTTGGAAGTAAAAAAATAAAAATAAAACATGTATGTTTAAACTATGCTAATTAATGCCAATTAATGCCAATTTCGGATTGCCACTGTTTTGCTTAAACTTAAATATTAAAATGAAGTAGACTTAACTAAATCTTTTTCATATTTTATAATAAAATTACTTATTTTTGTACTATTATCCGTGCTATTATCTCGGTTTTGTAAACCATCTTGGAAGTAAAAAAATAAAAATAAAACATGTATGTTTAAACTATGCTAATTAATGCCAATTGCTGATTGCCACTGTTTTGCTTAAACTTAAATATTAACACGAAGTAAACTTAACTAAATCTTTTTCATATTTTCAAAATATATATTTGGCTTTTGATAAAATCTGAAATAATTGATTATTCATTAAATGCCAATAGCTGAACTATTATTGAATTGAGAGATAGTAACACTAAAAATGAAGTTTCTAACGCAGTTAGATGATATGCTCCAAAAATTAGTATACCTATTGTATATATAACTAGATTTAAAGGAGATAGATATGAAATCAATAAACGAACTAAAATTAAATTTAAGAAGATAATAATCGAGTAACTTTCCATCTTATTTAAATGTTGTTATTTTAGTTTATTATATAATAATTTTAATTTTAATATAATTTTAAAAATGTAAATATTTGTATTATGTTAACGTCAAAACCAATACGAATTTTTTATATATATTTTTTTAATTAAAAAATTAGTGATATATAGAATAAAGTGGTATATATATAACGCTACGATAAATATGTTTTGGTAAAAATACCGTTTAGTTCAATGATTTACACTTCGTTATTCTTTTGCCACTTTTATTGTTTTTTTTCAACTTTGATTAACTTTAGCACTATTGAAATATTTAAATCATAATATATCCACTTGTTGGCTTAACTCAAGCTGATCGATTCTATCGTTCATAACATTGCACATATTGTTCAAGTTCGTAATAAGTTGAGACATTTTTTTATTTTTTTTTTTAATTTATTTAATTCTTTGTTAATATATCGATATTTCAATATCACATACTCTTTAGTTAACGTCATTTCGATCATCATACCTTTTAATGCCGTAAATTCACTTTCAAATTTCGTTATTTTACGTTCGATATCACTAATGGTGAGCATCGGCGACATGATAGAATATTTTATTTTAGAATTTTTCGCTAATTAATCAAATGTTTTGTATTTTTTTCCTTCAAAATATGGCGTTTTTGGAAGATAACATCAAATTGTTTTTCCTATTATTAAAAAAAAAAAAAAAAATACTTTAAAAAAATTATAACTTTTTATATATGTTAGAAAATATATCGGGATTGATATTTTTTTAAAATGATGACAGCTTTATTTAGTCAAATATAATATTGAGTTAAAATTATCAAACAATTCTACAAAAAAAATGTAGTGGTATCATAGATTAATATGTCTGTGGTCAAAAAGTAATGTATCTTATCCTGATTTTATGCATTTTTCAATTCAAGGATACTAGTATCGAAAATCAAAGATAAAAAACCGACCTTCAAATATAAATCATATGAAGTGTTTTATTTTAAGAGTCTACATGTAGTAAATCTTTTTATTTCCAAGCAGAAGACTAAGATCCCGTGATTTTACTTCGATTCCAGTGGCTGAACGCAACTCAAATGTTGTTATTTCGATACTAGTCTACCATTTACCATTTACCATCTACCATCTACCATCTACCATCTACCATCTACCATCTACCATCTACCATCTACCATCTACCATCTTCCATCTTCCATCTTCCATCTACCATCTACCATCTACCATCTACCATCTACCATCTACCATCTACCATCTACCATTTACCCTCTACCATCTACCATCTACCATCTACCATCTACCATCTACCACCTACCATCTACCATCTAATATTTAATATCTACCATCTACCATCTACCATCTACCATCTACCATCTACAATCTACCATCTACCATCTACCATCTACCATCTACTATCTACCATCTACCATCTATCATCCACCATCTACCATCTACCATCTACCATCTACCATCTACCATCTACCATCTACCATCTACCATCTACCATCTACCATCTTCCATCTTCCATCTTCCATCTACCATTAACCATCTACCATTAACCATCTACCATCTACCATCTACCATCTACCATCTACCATCTACCATCTACCATCTACCATCTCCCATCTATCATCTACCATCTACCATCTACCATCTACCATCTACCATCTACCATCTACCATCTACCATCTACCACGTACCATCTACCATCTACCATCTACCATCTACCATCTACCATCTACCATCTACCATCTACCATCTACCATCTACCATCTACCATCTACCATCTACCATCTACCATCTACCATCTACCATCTACCATCTACCATCTACCATCTTCCATCTACCATTAACCATCTACCATTAACCATCTACCATCTACCATCTACCATCTACCATCTACCATCTACCATCTACCATCTACCATCTACCATCTACCATCTACCATCTACCATCTACCATCTACCATCTACCATCTACCATCTACCATCTACCATTTACCATCTACCATTTACCATCTACCATCTACCATCTACCATCTACCATCTACCATCTACCATCTACCATCTACCATCTAATATCTACCATCTACCATCTACCATCTACCATCTACCATCTATCATCTACCATCTACCATCTACCATCTACCATCTACCATCTACCATCTACCATCTACCATCTACCATCTACCATCTACCATCTACCATCTTCCATTAACCATCTACCATCTACCACCTACCATCTACCATCTACCATCTACCATCTACCATCTACCATCTACCATCTACCATCTACCATCTACCATCTACCATCTACCATCTACCATCTACCATCTACCATCTACCATCTACCATCTACCATCTACCATCTACCATCTACCATCTACCATCTACCATCTACCATCTACCATCTACCATCTACCATCTACCATCTACCATCTACCATCTACCATCTACCATCTACCATCTACCATCTACCATCTACCATCTACCATCTACCATCTACCATCTACCATCTACCATCTACCATCTACCATCTACCATCTACCATCTACCATCTACCATCTAATATCTACCATCTACCATCTACCATCTACCATCTACCATCTACCATCTACCATCTACCATCTACCATCTACCATCTACCATCTACCATCTACCATCTACCATCTACCATCTACCATCTACCATCTACCATCTACCATCTACCATCTTCCATCTACCATTAACCATCTACCATTAACCATCTACCATCTACCATCTACCATCTACCATCTACCATCTACCATCTACCATCTACCATCTACCATCTACCATCTACCATTTACCATCTACCATCTACCATCTACCATCTACCATCTACCATCTACCATCTACCATCTACCATCTACCATCTACCATCTACCATCTACCATCTACCATCTACCATCTACCATCTACCATCTAATATCTACCATCTACCATCTACCATCTACCATCTACCATCTACCATCTATCATCTACCATCTACCATCTACCATCTACCATCTACCATCTACCATCTACCATCTACCATCTACCATCTACCATCTACCATCTACCATCTACCATCTTCCATTAACCATCTACCATCTACCATCTACCACCTACCATCTACCATCTACCATCTACCATCTACCATCTACCATCTACCATCTACCATCTACCATCTACCATCTACTATCTACTATCTACCATCTACCATCTACCATCTACCATCTACCATCTACCATCTATCATCTACCATCTACCATCTACCATCTACCATCTACCATCTACCATCTACCATCTACCATCTACCATCTACCATCTACCATCTACCATCTTCCATTAACCATCTACCATCTACCACCTACCATCTACCATCTACCATCTACCATCTACCATCTACCATCTACCATCTACCATCTACCATCTACCATCTACCATCTACCATCTACCATCTACCATCTACCATCTACCATCTACCATCTACCATCTAATATCTACCATCTACCATCTACCATCTATCATCTACCATCTACCATCTACCATCTACCATCTACCATCTACCATCTACCATCTACCATCTACCATCTACCATCTACCATCTACCATCTACCATCTACCATCTACCATCTACCATCTACCATCTACCATCTACCATCTACCATCTACCATCTACCATCTTCCATTAACCATCTACCATCTACCACCTACCATCTACCATCTACCATCTACCATCTACCATCTACCATCTACCATCTACCATCTACTATCTACCATCTACCATCTACTATCTACCATCTACCATCTATCATCCACCATCTACCATCTACCATCTACCATCTACCATCTACCATCTACCATTCACTATCTACCATCTACCATCTACCATCTTCCATCTTCCATCTTCCATCTTCCATCTTCTATCTACCATTAACCATTAACCATCTACCATCTACTATCTACCATCTACCATCTACCATCTACCATCCACCATCTACCATCTACCATCTACCATCTACCATCTACCATCTACCATCTACCATCTACCATCTACCATCTACCATCTACCATCTACCATCTACCATCTACCATCTACCATCTACCATCTACCATCTACCATCTACCATCTACCATCTACCATCTACCATCTACCATCTACCATCTACCATCTACCATCTACCATCTACCATCTACCATCTACCATCTACCATCTACCATCTACCATCTACCATCTACCATCTACCATCTACCATCTACCATCTACCATCTACCATCTACCATCTACCATCTACCATCTACCATCTACCATCTACCATCTACCATCTACCATCTACCATCTACCATCTACCATCTACCATCTACCATCTACCATCTACCATCTACCATCTACCATCTACCATCTACCATCTACCATCTACCATCTACCATCTACCATCTACCATCTACCATCTACCATCTACCATCTACCATCTACCATCTACCATCTACCATCTACCATCTACCATCTACCATCTAATATCTACCATCTACTATCTACCATGGTTTATTTGTGTTGATTTGATTGGTTAGTATGCGGATGATTTTTATATTTTTCATCAGCTACGTGCTTGCACCTTAAATCAATGCAAATGAACGAATAAATAAATAATTTTAGAATTTTTCCACAGGGAGATGTGGTCTTATTGGCTCGAATTACTATTGATAGGTAGCCAAAGCCATTTCTAGGAAAGCCGCAATTTATGCACCTAATTTTTTGTACCTCGTGACTCAAGCTTTGGTAAGTCTGACACACAGATTATAAAAAATTTGTTTAGAAAATATTAAGCCATAATAAATTTACCACGACACAACTATTGAACCATCAAAATGCATTCCCCTTATCCACATGTACAGGGAAACTCACATTTATATACCATCGAGATTATGCAATGATGATATAGAATTCCTTGAATTTTGTATGTGTTAAGGAGTCTATCATATTTTAATATCAAATTTAGTCAATAAAATAGTTCATAGTTATACTAACATCATTTGCATAATTGAAAATTATATGCATCCCTAATTGCAGTACCGTAATTTAACCTCTTTCAAACAGTTTCTGAAAAATATATAAAAAATTTTAGCATTAGCAAAAATGTTAGGTTTTTTTTTTTAGTTATTTTTTACTCTGGCAAATTTTTTCTCTTGGGTTGCACCACAAATATCGGTATATTATGATTAGGTAGTTGATCAAATCGTTAACCAAATATGTATTTATCTGATTAGGATCTATCTAGTCTGACTGAAATTTAAATAAAATGATTCATGATTATTTTAGTGACATCTGTTGATATAGATTTAAAACAAATTGTGGCCATTACTTAATTTGTTTTAAACCTAAGTTTTAATTATAATAAAGATGTCGCGCATACCTGTGGGTTGTTTCTAGGTTTTTTTAATATTCAGATAATTTTCCATTTACGGGAATAGCTTTCCATCCAGCTCATACTTTTCATCGGTTTAATCTAGCATATCAGACATAAATAAATAAAAAATATTAGTTCAAAAATAATAAAACACAATAATAAAAACGAAGATTGATAGGTCTTGGGTTGAGTTTTGAATGCATGCCTTAAAGTAGTACTAGGGGTGCAATAAATCCCAACAATAGGTAAATTAGAAATTCACTCTAAATTATATGATCTATTAGTCGAATAAGCTTCACAAGAACTGTGGTTCTATGGTTCACCAAAAAAATTTTCTCAATAAAGATCATAAATACTGACTTTGGTGATGTATCAAGTTCCACTAGTGGTTAAACTTCATTTGGTGCACCGAACAGAAAATAATTTGGTAGTTTCGTTTTTTGGCTTTCGCAGACACGTAAGTGAGTGGACCTAAATTAATAATGTTAAATCTACATCCGCAAATCTTGTTTATAAAATCTGATAGTTTTTTACTCCCCAGGATTTTAGATAAATTCGCTTCGATACTTCTAACCATGCACCACCACAATTCGGCACTGATAGACGAATAATAATCCACTTAAAAATTATAAAGTGATTTTGAGCGTCCTCGCAATCCAGTTAAGTATCTTTATGGCAGATTTAAAACAAGTTTGATAAATCATTTCAAAGCGTATAAATCTGGACAGTGGTACCCCTTTGCAAATTACAGAAAATCAAATAAAAGTCAATAGCACAAATAAAAGTGGCCCGATTGTGATGAATGATACCTAAATCAAAAGCTCTGGTCCTAAGAATAAATACTACTATAAAATATATAAACATTTCAAAAAAAAAAATTGTATCCATACAAATTGCCAAATCAGCAAAGGGGTTAGCCTTTGCAAATTTACGAATTTGATTGTTAATTCAATAAAACGCGTAATAGTGGTCCGATTGTGATGAATGATATCTAAATAAAAAGCTCTGGTCCTAAGAATAAATACTACTATAAAATATATAAATACTTCAATAAAAAAATTTGTATCCATAAAAATTGAAAAATCAGCAAAGGGGTTAGCCTTTGCAAATTTACGAATTTGATTGTTAATTCAATAAAACGCGTAATAGTGGCCCAATTGTGATGAATGATACTTAAATCAAAAGCTCTGGTCCTAAGAATAAATACTACTATGAAATATATAAACATTTCAATAAAAAAATTTGTATCCATAAAAATTGCCAAATCAGCAAAGCGGTTAGCCTTTGCAAATTTACGAATTTGATGGTTTATTCAATAAAACGCGTAATATTGGTCCGATTGTGATGAATGATATCTAAATCAAAAGCTCTGGTCCTAAGAATAAATACTACTATAAAATATATAAATACTTCAATAAAAAAATTTGTATCCATAAAAATTTAAAAATCAGCAAAGGGGTTAGCCTTTGCAAATTTACGAATTTGATTGGTTATTCAATAAAACGCGTAATAGTGGTCCGATTGTGATGAATGATATCTAAATCAAAAGCTCTGGTCCTAAGAATAAATACTACTATAAAATATATAAATACTTCAATAAAAAAATTTGTATCCATAAAAATTGAAAAATCAGCAAAGGGGTTGTCTTTGCAACATTTACGAATTTGATTGTTAATTCAATAAAACGCGTAATAGTGGCCCAATTGTGATGAATGATACTTAAATCAAAAGCTCTGGTCCTAAGAATAAATACTACTATAAAATATATAAATACTTCAATAAAAAAATTTGTATCCATAAAAATTTAAAAATCAGCAAAGGGGTTAGCCTTTGCAAATTTACAAATTTGATTGTTTATTCAATAAAACGCGTAATAGTGGCCCGATTGTGATGAATGATACCTAAATCAAAAGCTCTGGTCCTAGGAATAAATACTACTATGAAATATATAAATATTTCAATAAAAAAATTTGTATCCATAAAAATTGCCAAATCAGCAAAGGGGTTAGCCTTTGCAAATTTACGAATTTGATGGTTTATTCAATAAAACGCGTAATAGTGGCCCGATTGTGATGAATGATACCTAAATCAAAAGCTCTGGTCCTAAGAATACTACTAGAAAATATTAAAACATTTCAATAAAATAATTTGTATCCATAAAAATTTCCAAATCAGCAAAGGGGTAAGCCTTTGCAAATTTACGAATTTGATTGTTAATTCAATAAAACGCGTAATAGTGGCCCGATTGTGATGAATGATACCTAAATCAAAAGCTCTGGTCCTAAGAATACTACTATAAAATATTAAAACATTTCAATAAAATAATTTGTATCCATAAAAATTTCCCAATCAGCAAAGGGGTAAGCCTTCGCAACATTTACGAATTTGATGGTTTATTCAATAAAACGCGTAATAGTGGCCCGATTGTGATGAATGATACCTAAATCAAAAGCTCTGGTCCTAAGAATACTACTATAAAATATTAAAACATTTCAATAAAAAAATTTGTATCCATAAAAATTTCCAAATCAGCAAAGGGGTAAGCCTTTGCAAATTTACGAATTTGATGGTTTATTCAATAAAACGCGTAATAGTGGCCCGATTGTGATGAATGATACCTAAATCAAAAGCTCTGGTCCTAAGAATAAATACTACTATAAAATATATAAATACTTCAATAAAAAAATTTGTATCCATAAAAATTGAAAAATCAGCAAAGGGGTTAGCCTTTGCAAATTTACGAATTTGATTGTTAATTCAATAAAACGCGTAATAGTGGCCCAATTGTGATGAATGATACTTAAATCAAAAGCTCTGGTCCTAAGAATAAATACTACTATAAAATATATAAATACTTCAATAAAAAAATTTGTATCCATAAAAATTGAAAACTCAGCAAAGGGGTTAGCCTTTGCAAATTTACAAATTTGATTGTTTATTCAATAAAACGCGTAATAGTGGCCCGATTGTGATGAATGATAACTAAATCAAAAGCTCTGGTCCTAAGAATAAATACTACTATAAAATATATAAATACTTCAATAAAAAAATTTGTATCCATAAAAATTTCAAATCAGCAAAGGGGTTAGCCTTTGCAAATTTACGAATTTGATTGTTAATTCAATAAAACGCGTAATAGTGGCCCAATTGTGATGAATGATACCTAAATCAAAAGCTCTGGTCCTAAGAATAAATACTACTATAAAATATATAAATACTTCAATAAAAAAATTTGTATCCATAAAAATTTCAAATCAGCAAAGGGGTTAGTTAGCCTTTGCAAATTTACGAATTTGATTGTTAATTCAATAAAACGCGTAATAGTGGCCCGATTGTGATGAATGATACCTAAATCAAAAGCTCTGGTCCTAAGAATACTACTATAAAATATTAAAACATTTCAATAAAAAAATTTGTATCCATAAAAATTTCCAAATCAGCAAAGGAGTAAGCCTTTGCAAATTTACAAATTTGATGATTTATTCAATAAAACGCGTAATAGTGGCCCGATTGTGATGAATGATACCTAAATCAAAAGCTCTGGTCCTAAGAATAAATACTACTATAAAATATATAAATACTTCAATAAAAAAATTTGTATCCATAAAAATTGAAAAATCAGCAAAGGGGTTAGCCTTTGCAAATTTACGAATTTGATTGTTAATTCAATAAAACGCGTAATAGTGGCCCAATTGTGATGAATGATACTTAAATCAAAAGCTCTGGTCCTAAGAATAAATACTACTATAAAATATATAAATACTTCAATAAAAAAATTTGTATCCATAAAAATTGAAAAATCAGCAAAGGGGTTAGCCTTTGCAAATTTACGAATTTGATTGTTAATTCAATAAAACGCGTAATAGTGGCCCAATTGTGATGAATGATACTTAAATCAAAAGCTCTGGTCCTAAGAATAAATACTACTATAAAATATATAAATACTTCAATAAAAAAATTTGTATCCATAAAAATTGAAAACTCAGCAAAGGGGTTAGCCTTTGCAAATTTACAAATTTGATTGTTTATTCAATAAAACGCGTAATAGTGGCCCGATTGTGATGAATGATACCTAAATCAAAAGCTCTGGTCCTAAGAATAAATACTACTATGAAATATATAAACATTTCAATAAAAAAATTTGTATCCATAAAAATTGAAAAATGAGCAAAGGGGTTAGCCTTTGCAAATTTACGAATTTGATTGTTAATTCAATAAAACGCGTAATAGTGGCCCAATTGTGATGAATGATACTTAAATCAAAAGCTCTGGTCCTAAGAATAAATACTACTATAAAATATATAAATACTTCAATAAAAAAATTTGTATCCATAAAAATTGAAAACTCAGCAAAGGGGTTAGCCTTTGCAAATTTACAAATTTGATTGTTTATTCAATAAAACGCGTAATAGTGGCCCGATTGTGATGAATGATACCTAAATCAAAAGCTCTGGTCCTAAGAATAAATACTACTATGAAATATATAAACATTTCAATAAAAAAATTTGTATCCATAAAAATTGCCAAATCAGCAAAGCGGTTAGCCTTTGCAAATTTACAAATTTACGAATTTGATTGTTTATTCAATAAAACGCGTAATAGTGGCCCGATTGTGATGAATGATACCTAAATCAAAAGCTCTGGTCCTAAGAATAAATACTACTATGAAATATATAAACATTTCAATAAAAAAATTTGTATCCATAAAAATTGCCAAATCAGCAAAGCGGTTAGCCTTTGCAAATTTACGAATTTGATGGTTTATTCAATAAAACGCGTAATAGTGGCCCGATTGTGATGAATGATACCTAAATCAAAAGCTCTAGTCCTAAGAATACTACTATAAAATATTAAAACATTTCAGTAAAATAATTTGTATCCATAAAAATTTCCAAATCAGCAAAGGGGTAAGCCTTTGCAAATTTACGAATTTGATTGTTAATTCAATAAAACGCGTAATAGTGGCCCGATTGTGATGAATGATACCTAAATAAAAAGCTCTGGTCCTAAGAATACTACTATAAA
The DNA here is from genome assembly GCA_963556175.1 of Tipula confusa. Classification (NCBI taxonomy): domain Eukaryota; kingdom Metazoa; phylum Arthropoda; class Insecta; order Diptera; family Tipulidae; genus Tipula; species Tipula confusa. Next base: position 5,104,466 of record OY744478.1, read on the forward strand.
ATATTAAAACATTTCAATAAAAAAATTTGTATCCATAAAAATTTCCAAATCAGCAAAGGGGTAAGCCTTTGCAAATTTACGAATTTGATGGTTTATTCAATAAAACGCGTAATAGTGGCCCGATTGTGATGAATGATACCTAAATCAAAAGCTCTGGTCCTAAGAATACTACTATAAAATATTAAAACATTTCAATAAAAAAATTTGTATCCATAAAAATTTCCAAATCAGCAAAGGGGTAAGCCTTTGCAAATTTACAAATTTGATGATTTATTCAATAAAACGCGTAATAGTGGCCCGATTGTGATGAATGATACCTAAATCAAAAGCTCTGGTCCTAAGAATACTACTATAAAATATTAAAACATTTCAATAAAAAAATTTGTATCCATAAAAATTTCCAAATCAGCAAAGGGGTAAGCCTTTGCAAATTTACGAATTTGATGGTTTATTCAATAAAACGCGTAATAGTGGCCCGATTGTGATGAATGATACCTAAATCAAAAGCTCTGGTCCTAAGAATAAATACTACTATAAAATATATAAATACTTCAATAAAAAAATTTGTATCCATAAAAATTGAAAAATCAGCAAAGGGGTTAGCCTTTGCAAATTTACGAATTTGATTGTTAATTCAATAAAACGCGTAATAGTGGCCCAATTGTGATGAATGATACTTAAATCAAAAGCTCTGGTCCTAAGAATAAATACTACTATAAAATATATAAATACTTCAATAAAAAAATTTGTATCCATAAAAATTGAAAACTCAGCAAAGGGGTTAGCCTTTGCAAATTTACAAATTTGATTGTTTATTCAATAAAACGCGTAATAGTGGCCCGATTGTGATGAATGATACCTAAATCAAAAGCTCTGGTCCTAAGAATAAATACTACTATGAAATATATAAACATTTCAATAAAAAAATTTGTATCCATAAAAATTGAAAAATCAGCAAAGGGGTTAGCCTTTGCAAATTTACGAATTTGATTGTTAATTCAATAAAACGCGTAATAGTGGCCCGATTGTGATGAATGATACCTAAATCAAAAGCTCTGGTCCTAAGAATAAATACTACTATGAAATATATAAACATTTCAATAAAAAAATTTGTATCCATAAAAATTGCCAAATCAGCAAAGCGGTTAGCCTTTGCAAATTTACAAATTTACGAATTTGATTGTTTATTCAATAAAACGCGTAATAGTGGCCCGATTGTGATGAATGATACCTAAATCAAAAGCTCTGGTCCTAAGAATAAATACTACTATGAAATATATAAACATTTCAATAAAAAAATTTGTATCCATAAAAATTGCCAAATCAGCAAAGCGGTTAGCCTTTGCAAATTTACGAATTTGATGGTTTATTCAATAAAACGCGTAATAGTGGCCCGATTGTGATGAATGATACCTAAATCAAAAGCTCTGGTCCTAAGAATAAATACTACTATAAAATATATAAATACTTCAATAAAAAAATTTGTATCCATAAAAATTGAAAAATCAGCAAAGGGGTTAGCCTTTGCAAATTTACGAATTTGATTGTTAATTCAATAAAACGCGTAATAGTGGCCCAATTGTGATGAATGATACTTAAATCAAAAGCTCTGGTCCTAAGAATAAATACTACTATAAAATATATAAATACTTCAATAAAAAAATTTGTATCCATAAAAATTGAAAACTCAGCAAAGGGGTTAGCCTTTGCAAATTTACAAATTTGATTGTTTATTCAATAAAACGCGTAATAGTGGCCCGATTGTGATGAATGATACCTAAATCAAAAGCTCTGGTCCTAAGAATAAATACTACTATGAAATATATAAACATTTCAATAAAAAAATTTGTATCCATAAAAATTGAAAAATCAGCAAAGGGGTTAGCCTTTGCAAATTTACGAATTTGATTGTTTATTCAATAAAACGCGTAATAGTGGCCCGATTGTGATGAATGATACCTAAATCAAAAGCTCTGGTCCTAAGAATAAATACTACTATGAAATATATAAACATTTCAATAAAAAAATTTGTATCCATAAAAATTGCCAAATCAGCAAAGCGGTTAGCCTTTGCAAATTTACAAATTTACGAATTTGATTGTTTATTCAATAAAACGCGTAATAGTGGCCCGATTGTGATGAATGATACCTAAATCAAAAGCTCTGGTCCTAAGAATAAATACTACTATGAAATATATAAACATTTCAATAAAAAAATTTGTATCCATAAAAATTGCCAAATCAGCAAAGCGGTTAGCCTTTGCAAATTTACGAATTTGATGGTTTATTCAATAAAACGCGTAATAGTGGCCCGATTGTGATGAATGATACCTAAATCAAAAGCTCTAGTCCTAAGAATACTACTATAAAATATTAAAACATTTCAGTAAAATAATTTGTATCCATAAAAATTTCCAAATCAGCAAAGGGGTAAGCCTTTGCAAATTTACGAATTTGATTGTTAATTCAATAAAACGCGTAATAGTGGCCCGATTGTGATGAATGATACCTAAATAAAAAGCTCTGGTCCTAAGAATACTACTATAAAATATTAAAACATTTCAATAAAAAAATTTGTATCCATAAAAATTTCCAAATCAGCAAAGGGGTAAGCCTTTGCAAATTTACGAATTTGATGGTTTATTCAATAAAACGCGTAATAGTGGCCCGATTGTGATGAATGATACCTAAATCAAAAGCTCTGGTCCTAAGAATACTACTATAAAATATTAAAACATTTCAATAAAAAAATTTGTATCCATAAAAATTTCCAAATCAGCAAAGGGGTAAGCCTTTGCAAATTTACAAATTTGATGATTTATTCAATAAAACGCGTAATAGTGGCCCGATTGTGATGAATGATAACTAAATCAAAAGCTCTGGTCCTAAGAATAAATACTACTATAAAATATATAAATACTTCAATAAAAAAATTTGTATCCATAAAAATTTCAAATCAGCAAAGGGGTTAGCCTTTGCAAATTTACGAATTTGATTGTTAATTCAATAAAACGCGTAATAGTGGCCCAATTGTGATGAATGATACCTAAATCAAAAGCTCTGGTCCTAAGAATAAATACTACTATAAAATATATAAATACTTCAATAAAAAAATTTGTATCCATAAAAATTTCAAATCAGCAAAAGGGTTAGTTAGCCTTTGCAAATTTACGAATTTGATTGTTAATTCAATAAAACGCGTAATAGTGGCCCGATTGTGATGAATGATACCTAAATCAAAAGCTCTGGTCCTAAGAATACTACTATAAAATATTAAAACATTTCAATAAAAAAATTTGTATCCATAAAAATTTCCAAATCAGCAAAGGAGTAAGCCTTTGCAAATTTACAAATTTGATGATTTATTCAATAAAACGCGTAATAGTGGCCCGATTGTGATGAATGATACCTAAATCAAAAGCTCTGGTCCTAAGAATAAATACTACTATAAAATATATAAATACTTCAATAAAATAATTTGTATCCATAAAAATTTCAAATCAGCAAAGGGGTTAGCCTTTGCAAATTTACGAATTTGATTGTTAATTCAATAAAACGCGTAATAGTGGCCCGATTGTGATGAATGATACCTAAATAAAAAGCTCTGGTCCTAAGAATACTACTATAAAATATTAAAACATTTCAATAAAAAAATTTGTATCCATAAAAATTTCCAAATCAGCAAAGGGGTAAGCCTTTGCAAATTTACGAATTTGATGGTTTATCCAATAAAACGCGTAATAGTGGCCCGATTGTGATGAATGATACCTAAATCAAAAGCTCTGGTCCTAAGAATAAATACTACTATAAAATATATAAATACTTCAATAAAAAAATTTGTATCCATAAAAATTTCAAATCAGCAAAGGGGTTAGTTAGCCTTTGCAAATTTACGAATTTGATTGTTAATTCAATAAAACGCGTAATAGTGGCCCGATTGTGATGAATGATACCTAAATCAAAAGCTCTGGTCCTAAGAATACTACTATAAAATATTAAAACATTTCAATAAAAAAATTTGTATCCATAAAAATTTCCAAATCAGCAAAGGAGTAAGCCTTTGCAAATTTACAAATTTGATGATTTATTCAATAAAACGCGTAATAGTGGCCCGATTGTGATGAATGATACCTAAATCAAAAGCTCTGGTCCTAAGAATAAATAATACTATAAAATATATAAATACTTCAATAAAATAATTTGTATCCATAAAAATTTCAAATCAGCAAAGGGGTTAGCCTTTGCAAATTTACGAATTTGATTGTTAATTCAATAAAACGCGTAATAGTGGCCCGATTGTGATGAATGATACCTAAATAAAAAGCTCTGGTCCTAAGAATACTACTATAAAATATTAAAACATTTCAATAAAAAAATTTGTATCCATAAAAATTTCCAAATCAGCAAAGGGGTAAGCCTTTGCAAATTTACGAATTTGATGATTTATTCAATAAAACGCGTAATAGTGGCCCGATTGTGATGAATGATACCTAAATCAAAAGCTCTGGTCCTAAGAATAAATACTACTATAAAATATATAAATACTTCAATAAAAAAATTTGTATCCATAAAAATATAAAAATCAGCAAAGCGGTTAGCCTTTGCAAATTTACGAATTTGATTGTTAATTCAATAAAACGCGTAATAGTGGTCCGATTGTGATGAATGATATCTTAATAAAAAGCTCTGGTCCTAAGAATAAATACTACTATAAAATATATAAACATTTCAATTCACAAATTTATCTCCATAAAAATTGCCAAATCAGCAAAGGGGTTAGCCTTTGCAAATTTACAAATTTGATTGTTTATTCAATAAAACACGTAATAGTGGCCCGATTGTGATGAATGATACCTAAATCAAAAGCTCTGGTCCTAAGAATAAATACTACAATGAAATATATAAACATTTCAATAAAAAAATTTGTATCCATAAAAATTGCCAAATCAGCAAAGCGGTTAGCCTTTGCAAATTTACGAATTTGATGATTTATTCAATAAAACGCGTAATAGTGGCCCGATTGTGATGAATGATACCTAAATCAAAAGCTCTGGTCCTAAGAATACTACTAGAAAATATTAAAACATTTCAATAAAATAATTTGTATCCATAAAAATTTCCAAATCAGCAAAGGGGTAAGCCTTTGCAAATTTACGAATTTGTTTGTTAATTCAATAAAACGCGTAATAGTGGCCCGATTGTGATGAATGATACCTAAATCAAAAGCTCTGGTCCTAAGAATACTACTATAAAATATTAAAACATTTCAATAAAAAAATTTGTATCCATAAAAATTTCCAAATCAGCAAAGGGGTAAGCCTTTGCAAATTTACGAATTTGATGGTTTATTCAATAAAACGCGTAATAGTGGCCCGATTGTGATGAATGATACCTAAATCAAAAGCTCTGGTCCTAAGAATAAATACTACTATAAAATATATAAATACTTCAATAAAAAAATTTGTATCCATAAAAATTGAAAAATCAGCAAAGGGGTTAGCCTTTGCAAATTTACGAATTTGATTGTTAATTCAATAAAACGCGTAATAGTGGCCCAATTGTGATGAATGATACTTAAATCAAAAGCTCTGGTCCTAAGAATAAATACTACTATAAAATATATAAATACTTCAATAAAAAAATTTGTATCCATAAAAATTGAAAACTCAGCAAAGGGGTTAGCCTTTGCAAATTTACAAATTTGATTGTTTATTCAATAAAACGCGTAATAGTGGCCCGATTGTGATGAATGATACCTAAATCAAAAGCTCTGGTCCTAAGAATAAATACTACTATGAAATATATAAACATTTCAATAAAAAAATTTGTATCCATAAAAATTGAAAAATCAGCAAAGGGGTTAGCCTTTGCAAATTTACGAATTTGATTGTTTATTCAATAAAACGCGTAATAGTGGCCCGATTGTGATGAATGATACCTAAATCAAAAGCTCTGGTCCTAAGAATAAATACTACTATGAAATATATAAACATTTCAATAAAAAAATTTGTATCCATAAAAATTGCCAAATCAGCAAAGCGGTTAGCCTTTGCAAATTTACAAATTTACGAATTTGATTGTTTATTCAATAAAACGCGTAATAGTGGCCCGATTGTGATGAATGATACCTAAATCAAAAGCTCTGGTCCTAAGAATAAATACTACTATGAAATATATAAACATTTCAATAAAAAAATTTGTATCCATAAAAATTGCCAAATCAGCAAAGCGGTTAGCCTTTGCAAATTTACGAATTTGATGGTTTATTCAATAAAACGCGTAATAGTGGCCCGATTGTGATGAATGATACCTAAATCAAAAGCTCTAGTCCTAAGAATACTACTATAAAATATTAAAACATTTCAGTAAAATAATTTGTATCCATAAAAATTTCCAAATCAGCAAAGGGGTAAGCCTTTGCAAATTTACGAATTTGATTGTTAATTCAATAAAACGCGTAATAGTGGCCCGATTGTGATGAATGATACCTAAATAAAAAGCTCTGGTCCTAAGAATACTACTATAAAATATTAAAACATTTCAATAAAAAAATTTGTATCCATAAAAATTTCCAAATCAGCAAAGGGGTAAGCCTTTGCAAATTTACGAATTTGATGGTTTATTCAATAAAACGCGTAATAGTGGCCCGATTGTGATGAATGATACCTAAATCAAAAGCTCTGGTCCTAAGAATACTACTATAAAATATTAAAACATTTCAATAAAAAAATTTGTATCCATAAAAATTTCCAAATCAGCAAAGGGGTAAGCCTTTGCAAATTTACAAATTTGATGATTTATTCAATAAAACGCGTAATAGTGGCCCGATTGTGATGAATGATAACTAAATCAAAAGCTCTGGTCCTAAGAATAAATACTACTATAAAATATATAAATACTTCAATAAAAAAATTTGTATCCATAAAAATTTCAAATCAGCAAAGGGGTTAGCCTTTGCAAATTTACGAATTTGATTGTTAATTCAATAAAACGCGTAATAGTGGCCCAATTGTGATGAATGATACCTAAATCAAAAGCTCTGGTCCTAAGAATAAATACTACTATAAAATATATAAATACTTCAATAAAAAAATTTGTATCCATAAAAATTTCAAATCAGCAAAAGGGTTAGTTAGCCTTTGCAAATTTACGAATTTGATTGTTAATTCAATAAAACGCGTAATAGTGGCCCGATTGTGATGAATGATACCTAAATCAAAAGCTCTGGTCCTAAGAATACTACTATAAAATATTAAAACATTTCAATAAAAAAATTTGTATCCATAAAAATTTCCAAATCAGCAAAGGAGTAAGCCTTTGCAAATTTACAAATTTGATGATTTATTCAATAAAACGCGTAATAGTGGCCCGATTGTGATGAATGATACCTAAATCAAAAGCTCTGGTCCTAAGAATAAATACTACTATAAAATATATAAATACTTCAATAAAATAATTTGTATCCATAAAAATTTCAAATCAGCAAAGGGGTTAGCCTTTGCAAATTTACGAATTTGATTGTTAATTCAATAAAACGCGTAATAGTGGCCCGATTGTGATGAATGATACCTAAATAAAAAGCTCTGGTCCTAAGAATACTACTATAAAATATTAAAACATTTCAATAAAAAAATTTGTATCCATAAAAATTTCCAAATCAGCAAAGGGGTAAGCCTTTGCAAATTTACGAATTTGATGGTTTATTCAATAAAACGCGTAATAGTGGCCCGATTGTGATGAATGATACCTAAATCAAAAGCTCTGGTCCTAAGAATAAATACTACTATAAAATATATAAATACTTCAATAAAAAAATTTGTATCCATAAAAATTTCAAATCAGCAAAGGGGTTAGTTAGCCTTTGCAAATTTACGAATTTGATTGTTAATTCAATAAAACGCGTAATAGTGGCCCGATTGTGATGAATGATACCTAAATCAAAAGCTCTGGTCCTAAGAATACTACTATAAAATATTAAAACATTTCAATAAAAAAATTTGTATCCATAAAAATTTCCAAATCAGCAAAGGAGTAAGCCTTTGCAAATTTACAAATTTGATGATTTATTCAATAAAACGCGTAATAGTGGCCCGATTGTGATGAATGATACCTAAATCAAAAGCTCTGGTCCTAAGAATAAATAATACTATAAAATATATAAATACTTCAATAAAATAATTTGTATCCATAAAAATTTCAAATCAGCAAAGGGGTTAGCCTTTGCAAATTTACGAATTTGATTGTTAATTCAATAAAACGCGTAATAGTGGCCCGATTGTGATGAATGATACCTAAATAAAAAGCTCTGGTCCTAAGAATACTACTATAAAATATTAAAACATTTCAATAAAAAAATTTGTATCCATAAAAATTTCCAAATCAGCAAAGGGGTAAGCCTTTGCAAATTTACGAATTTGATGATTTATTCAATAAAACGCGTAATAGTGGCCCGATTGTGATGAATGATACCTAAATCAAAAGCTCTGGTCCTAAGAATAAATACTACTATAAAATATATAAATACTTCAATAAAAAAATTTGTATCCATAAAAATTTAAAAATCAGCAAAGCGGTTAGCCTTTGCAAATTTACGAATTTGATTGTTAATTCAATAAAACGCGTAATAGTGGTCCGATTGTGATGAATGATATCTTAATAAAAAGCTCTGGTCCTAAGAATAAATACTACTATAAAATATATAAACATTTCAATTCACAAATTTATCTCCATAAAAATTGCCAAATCAGCAAAGGGGTTAGCCTTTGCAAATTTACAAATTTGATTGTTTATTCAATAAAACACGTAATAGTGGCCCGATTGTGATGAATGATACCTAAATCAAAAGCTCTGGTCCTAAGAATAAATACTACAATGAAATATATAAACATTTCAATAAAAAAATTTGTATCCATAAAAATTGCCAAATCAGCAAAGCGGTTAGCCTTTGCAAATTTACGAATTTGATGATTTATTCAATAAAACGCGTAATAGTGGCCCGATTGTGATGAATGATACCTAAATCAAAAGCTCTGGTCCTAAGAATACTACTAGAAAATATTAAAACATTTCAATAAAATAATTTGTATCCATAAAAATTTCCAAATCAGCAAAGGGGTAAGCCTTTGCAAATTTACGAATTTGTTTGTTAATTCAATAAAACGCGTAATAGTGGCCCGATTGTGATGAATGATACCTAAATCAAAAGCTCTGGTCCTAAGAATACTACTATAAAATATTAAAACATTTCAATAAAAAAATTTGTATCCATAAAAATTTCCAAATCAGCAAAGGGGTAAGTAAGCCTTTGCAAATTTACGAATTTGTTTGTTAATTCAATAAAACGCGTAATAGTGGCCCGATTGTGATGAATGATACCTAAATCAAAAGCTCTGGTCCTAAGAATACTACTATAAAATATTAAAACATTTCAATAAAAAAACTTGTATCCATAAAAATTGCCAAATCAGCAAAGCGGTTAGCCTTTGCAAATTTACGAATTTGATTGTTTATTCAATAAAACGCGTAATAGTGGCCCGATTGTGATGAATGATACCTAAATCAAAAGCTCTGGTCCTAAGAATACTACTATAAAATATTAAAACATTTCAATAAAAAAATTTGTATCCATAAAAATTTCCAAATCAGCAAAGGGGTAAGCCTTTGCAAATTTACAAATTTGATGGTTTATTCAATAAAACGCGTAATAGTGGCCCGATTGTGATGAATGATACCTAAATCAAAAGCTCTGGTCCTAAGAATACTACTTTAAAATATTAAAACATTTCAATAAAATAATTTGTATCCATAAAAATTTCCAAATCAGCAAAGGGGTAAGCCTTTGCAAATTTACGAATTTGTTTGTTAATTCAATAAAACGCGTAATAGTGGCCCGATTGTGATGAATGATACCTAAATCAAAAGCTCTGGTCCTAAGAATACTACTATAAAATATTAAAACATTTCAATAAAAAAATTTGTATCCATAAAAATTTCCAAATCAGCAAAGGGGTAAGCCTTTGCAAATTTACGAATTTGTTTGTTAATTCAATAAAACGCGTAATAGTGGCCCGATTGTGATGAATGATACCTAAATCAAAAGCTCTGGTCCTAAGAATACTACTATAAAATATTAAAACATTTCAATAAAAAAACTTGTATCCATAAAAATTGCCAAATCAGCAAAGCGGTTAGCCTTTGCAAATTTACGAATTTGATTGTTTATTCAATAAAACGCGTAATAGTGGCCCGATTGTGATGAATGATACCTAAATCAAAAGCTCTGGTCCTAAGAATACTACTATAAAATATTAAAACATTTCAATAAAAAAATTTGTATCCATAAAAATTTCCAAATCAGCAAAGGGGTAAGCCTTTGCAAATTTACAAATTTGATGGTTTATTCAATAAAACGCGTAATAGTGGCCCGATTGTGATGAATGATACCTAAATCAAAAGCTCTGGTCCTAAGAATACTACTATAAAATATTAAAACATTTCAATAAAATAATTTGTATCCATAAAAATTTCCAAATCAGCAAAGGGGTAAGCCTTTGCAAATTTACGAATTTGATTGTTAATTCAATAAAACGCGTAATAGTGGCCCGATTGTGATGAATGATACCTAAATCAAAAGCTCTGGTCCTAAGAATACTACTATAAAATATTAAAACATTTCAATAAAAAAATTTGTATCCATAAAAATTTCCAAATCAGCAAAGGGGTAAGCCTTTGCAAATTTACAAATTTGATGGTTTATTCAATAAAACGCGTAATAGTGGCCCGATTGTGATGAATGATACCTAAATCAAAAGCTCTGGTCCTAAGAATACTACTATAAAATATTAAAACATTTCAATAAAATAATTTGTATCCATAAAAATTTCCAAATCAGCAAAGGGGTAAGCCTTTGCAAATTTACGAATTTGTTTGTTAATTCAATAAAACGCGTAATAGTGGCCCGATTGTGATGAATGATACCTAAATCAAAAGCTCTGGTCCTAAGAATACTACTATAAAATATTAAAACATTTCAATAAAAAAATTTGTATCCATAAAAATTTCCAAATCAGCAAAGGGGTAAGCCTTTGCAAATTTACGAATTTGTTTGTTAATTCAATAAAACGCGTAATAGTGGCCCGATTGTGATGAATGATACCTAAATCAAAAGCTCTGGTCCTAAGAATACTACTATAAAATATTAAAACATTTCAATAAAAAAACTTGTATCCATAAAAATTGCCAAATCAGCAAAGCGGTTAGCCTTTGCAAATTTACGAATTTGATTGTTTATTCAATAAAACGCGTAATAGTGGCCCGATTGTGATGAATGATACCTAAATCAAAAGCTCTGGTCCTAAGAATACTACTATAAAATATTAAAACATTTCAATAAAAAAATTTGTATCCATAAAAATTTCCAAATCAGCAAAGGGGTAAGCCTTTGCAAATTTACAAATTTGATGGTTTATTCAATAAAACGCGTAATAGTGGCCCGATTGTGATGAATGATACCTAAATCAAAAGCTCTGGTCCTAAGAATACTACTATAAAATATTAAAACATTTCAATAAAATAATTTGTATCCATAAAAATTTCCAAATCAGCAAAGGGGTAAGCCTTTGCAAATTTACGAATTTGATTGTTAATTCAATAAAACGCGTAATAGTGGCCCGATTGTGATGAATGATACCTAAATCAAAAGCTCTGGTCCTAAGAATACTACTATAAAATATTAAAACATTTCAATAAAAAAATTTGTATCCATAAAAATTTCCAAATCAGCAAAGGGGTAAGCCTTTGCAAATTTACGAATTTGTTTGTTAATTCAATAAAACGCGTAATAGTGGCCCGATTGTGATGAATGATACCTAAATCAAAAGCTCTGGTCCTAAGAATACTACTATAAAATATTAAAACATTTCAATAAAAAAACTTGTATCCATAAAAATTGCCAAATCAGCAAAGCGGTTAGCCTTTGCAAATTTACGAATTTGATTGTTTATTCAATAAAACGCGTAATAGTGGCCCGATTGTGATGAATGATACCTAAATCAAAAGCTCTGGTCCTAAGAATACTACTATAAAATATTAAAACATTTCAATAAAAAAATTTGTATCCATAAAAATTTCCAAATCAGCAAAGGGGTAAGCCTTTGCAAATTTACAAATTTGATGGTTTATTCAATAAAACGCGTAATAGTGGCCCGATTGTGATGAATGATACCTAAATCAAAAGCTCTGGTCCTAAGAATACTACTATAAAATATTAAAACATTTCAATAAAATAATTTGTATCCATAAAAATTTCCAAATCAGCAAAGGGGTAAGCCTTTGCAAATTTACGAATTTGTTTGTTAATTCAATAAAACGCGTAATAGTGGCCCGATTGTGATGAATGATACCTAAATCAAAAGCTCTGGTCCTAAGAATACTACTATAAAATATTAAAACATTTCAATAAAAAAATTTGTATCCATAAAAATTTCCAAATCAGCAAAGGGGTAAGCCTTTGCAAATTTACGAATTTGTTTGTTAATTCAATAAAACGCGTAATAGTGGCCCGATTGTGATGAATGATACCTAAATCAAAAGCTCTGGTCCTAAGAATACTACTATAAAATATTAAAACATTTCAATAAAAAAACTTGTATCCATAAAAATTGCCAAATCAGCAAAGCGGTTAGCCTTTGCAAATTTACGAATTTGATTGTTTATTCAATAAAACGCGTAATAGTGGCCCGATTGTGATGAATGATACCTAAATCAAAAGCTCTGGTCCTAAGAATACTACTATAAAATATTAAAACATTTCAATAAAAAAATTTGTATCCATAAAAATTTCCAAATCAGCAAAGGGGTAAGCCTTTGCAAATTTACAAATTTGATGGTTTATTCAATAAAACGCGTAATAGTGGCCCGATTGTGATGAATGATACCTAAATCAAAAGCTCTGGTCCTAAGAATACTACTATAAAATATTAAAACATTTCAATAAAATAATTTGTATCCATAAAAATTTCCAAATCAGCAAAGGGGTAAGCCTTTGCAAATTTACGAATTTGATTGTTAATTCAATAAAACGCGTAATAGTGGCCCGATTGTGATGAATGATACCTAAATCAAAAGCTCTGGTCCTAAGAATACTACTATAAAATATTAAAACATTTCAATAAAAAAATTTGTATCCATAAAAATTTCCAAATCAGCAAAGGGGTAAGCCTTTGCAAATTTACGAATTTGATTGTTAATTCAATAGAACGCGTAATAGTGGCCCGATTGTGATGAATGATACCTAAATCAAAAGCTCTGGTCCTAAGAATACTACTATAAAATATTAAAACATTTCAATAAAAAAATTTGTATCCATAAAAATTTCCAAATCAGCAAAGGGGTAAGCCTTTGCAAATTTACAAATTTGATGGTTTATTCAATAAAACGCGTAATAGTGGCCCGATTGTGATGAATGATACCTAAATCAAAAGCTCTGGTCCTAAGAATACTACTATAAAATATTAAAACATTTCAATAAAATAATTTGTATCCATAAAAATTTCCAAATCAGCAAAGGGGTAAGCCTTTGCAAATTTACGAATTTGATTGTTAATTCAATAAAACGCGTAATAGTGGCCCGATTGTGATGAATGATACCTAAATCAAAAGCTCTGGTCCTAAGAATACTACTATAAAATATTAAAACATTTCAATAAAAAAATTTGTATCCATAAAAATTTCCAAATCAGCAAAGGGGTAAGCCTTTGCAAATTTACAAATTTGATGGTTTATTCAATAAAACGCGTAATAGTGGCCCGATTGTGATGAATGATACCTAAATCAAAAGCTCTGGTCCTAAGAATATAACTATAAAATATTAAAACATTTCAATAAAAAAATTTGTATCCATAAAAATTTCCAAATCAGCAAAGGGGTCAGCCTTTGCAAATTTACGAATTTGATTGTTAATTCAATAAAACGCGTAATAGTGGCCCGATTGTGATGAATGATACCTAAATCAAAAGCTCTGGTCCTAAGAATACTACTATAAAATATATAAACATTTCAATAAAAAAATTTGTATCCATAAAAATTTCCAAATCAGCAAAGGGGTAAGCCTTTGCAAATTTACGAATTTGATGATTTATTCAATAAAACGCGTAATAGTGGCCCGATTGTGATGAGTGATATCTAAATTAAAAGCTCTGGTCCTAAGAATAAATACTACTATAAAATATATAAACATTTCAATTCAAAAATTTGTATCCATAAAAATTTCCAAATCAGCCAAGGGGTTAGCCTTTTCAAATTTACGAATTTGATTGTTTATTCAATAAAACGCGTAATAGTGGCCCAAGAACTACTTAAATCTATATTAAAAAAAACTACCATTTATCGACCTCAATAACAAGGTCTATAATCCATCATATCAGAATAAGATTAATTTCATTTAAAAGAACAATCCCTAATATGTCACTCACATAAGCCAAATTCTGGTGAAAATCTTTGAGCTGGCAATCCTCTTTACAGTGAACCGTACTGAGTTCTTAAGCTCGAAAATGCAATGGTAATACGATTCATGAGATATATATTTTTTGTGCTCGAGGTCAAATATAATTTTTGTTATAATTTTTCAAATATAATTTTCGTAAAGAAAAGTTATTAGCAGTTATAATTTTATTATATTTTTCGAAAGCACGTTGTTTGGTAGCAGACCACCTCGACAAATGGTACGAGTAACTAGCGAGCAAATACCACGTTCCTATTGCTGTTAAAAAATGGTGTGCAAAGTTCTTATACAATATTCGATGCCAAGTTTGCTTCTCTTTTTAGTCCCTCCTTTCCTAAATAACGTATTCCTTTCAATCATTAGCTATTGGCACTATCACAAATTCACCAGATTATCATTCCATATTTGTCCGGTTTAGAAGATATGAACTGTTCAAAACCCTGCCACGAAACGATAATAGCTGCTCGTTATTCATTAGGTTTTTCCCTAGGAACGTATAAGATTTGCCAAATTTGTGTTTACTGTGTCACAATTTTCACGAAATCGGGCAAATGTGTTGCGATTGAAGGAATCATCATGATTGAGTGATCTTGTTGATTTATCAACAAATCTCAAGTATTGAGAAAAAGAAGCATGAATCTATTACATGCCATGCGTGCTCTAAACAAAATACTGCCAAACAACGAATACCAAAATTTCCAAAGATCCGAAACTCATTGTTTGTTGACACAATCGTCTGTTTGGTTTCTTTACTCTAATTCGCTAAAACTTCCTTGTTTACATTGAAAATATATAGTGAGTCTATAAGACTAATGGCATGTGTTTATGTTGGTTTTTAGAATATGGTCCCGTTAACTGTATATTTAATGCGCCTAAAAAATAAGTTTAACGGTAATTTTAAACTTAATCATTGTATGTGTGAATACAAATGTCATAATTTAGATTAAAATAAATTTTTCGTTAGTTTTTTAACAGAAAAAATTTAAATGAGTCTGCGAGACTCAACCTATGCTGATTAGGGTTAAAGATTGTTTATAAATTAATATATGAGTCATTTTGAATTTTTGATTGAGTGATTATTTAAAATAAAAAATTTTAAATTTGTAAAAGAATTTGTATACGATAAATTTATAAATTATTTTTTTTGGATTTGTGATAGTGTGCAAACCGAGCAATTGGCGCAGTGCTTAATGCTGCGGGGTTTGGGACGGGAGGTACCGGGTTCGAATCCCAACGGGGGAGGGTTGCAAAAGGGAATTTTCATCAGCTGATTACGATCGGTGATGACGATGAACACAACTATGACCCCCTGTTGAAGTGCAGAATCCATGGGCCGAACCATCGTCCATGTCAGTACAGGCTGGCTGGAGCAATGCAATGTGTAGATGGATTTAAAATCGAACCTGTATTCGTGCGTCCTCGATTGGGCTGGTGACGGAGTAAGACAGGACGTTAAAAATTAACCGCAAAAGAGTTGGGAGAGCTTCGGCCCCAGAAAAGATTGCAGGGTTCTGACACAAAAAAAAAAATAGTGTGCAAATAGTTTTAATAATAAAATAATTTTGTTTATTAAGTTTGAGTGATTCGTTAAATGAATACTGGCGAGTAGGCTATTATTACCGCGGCTGGTATATTACTTATCAGCCAGTATCGCAATACTAAAAAAAAAAAAAAAAAAGGTGGAAAGAAAAATAAATGTCGTAGATGGTCCAATTTTTTCCTAATTTAGTTTTGACAAATTGTTATATTTAATCGGACCGCATATAACTAAACAGAATGCACCAAGATTGTCGATTCCTGCTTCAAAAAAATTGGCATTAACATAAAATACATTAAGATAAACTATTTGGTTGTTTGGGTTTGGTCTTAGTAGTTAAAGCGGATTTCCATTGCCCCAAGCTTTGGTGGGACAACATACACCGAGAGCTGCGTGGCTAAGGGGGAGCTTAGTCGTTAGTATGTGAACTCCGGATACCAGGTGACCTCCGGTTTAAACTTTGCCTTCCTACAGTATACCGATCTCTGCTGAGGGTGACCTTCATTTCTCGGGTACTCGTGGGTTTTTTATGAATCCTTTAAATATACATATAGAGTGTGATGCCTCTTTAAAAGCATCAACTTTGCCCCCTCCTGCGCTGGATTATAATACAAGAAAAGATATGGTGGTAGATGCCTCTTGGGCCACATCCAAAATATATCGTGATACCGGGACAAGGAAAATAGTGAATCAGTCCACTACTCTTTCAACGGGCATCTTTTGCGATGAAAATAATTGTGTCATCTCACAAACATCGGGCACCTCAACCATTGGGGTTGGTATTGGGAACATGTCCCTCAACTCCAGTGAATGGGTGAAACTCAACTCATTCGAAATAAGGCGTTTCAAAAAGGGGCTTAGGGAAGGTAAAACTAGAGAGAAAGTTCTAGCTGCTGCTAAGTCCGAGCACCCTGTCAAAGTACCTCTGAAACCTGTAGCAACTACCCTAGACAGTAGGTCTGATGGTAAGAGCGAAAGTCTTTCGAGGTTGCTTTGGAATCCTCCAAACCACCTGCAAAAAAAACTTAAAGTGGGCTTTCTCGGGTCAAGACCTCTTTCAGACAAGTAGCAGGCAGTGTTGGGCTAGGCATCTTACTGGATGATTTCAGTGGCAACCCTCTTAGTATGGAGCAAATGGCAAACATACAGGAGTGTGTCATTGACCTTATCATTGAAACGCAAGGTCCAACCCATCAGCCGCAATTTCTTGGTTCCTTTCGGAGAACAGGATTTCTTTTCTTCATTTGTTCCGATCTTTAAATAGCAGAATGAATCAGAAATAATTTTGACAGGCTAAGATCTAAATATGGTCTAAGCATAATTTTGATGGAAGAAGAAGATTTTCCTCGGCCAAACATAGTTAGAAAATTTTTTCCACAAAGCTTTAGCTGGTCGAGCGAGAAAAGTCTCGCCACCATGGCCGCGCAGAACAATGGTCTCGCGGCAAATTCATGGAAGATTCTACAACGGACGACAACTGGAGCACTCGTCCATTTGGTCATGGCCATAGGAGATACTTCAATGAAGACACTGCGCGAGTCGAACGGAAATGTGGCTTGACGCTTCGGCCACATTAGACTCATTTTAAAGAGTGATCCCTCCTCCATCACTCAAACTACTGGAGTCAGCTCCAGCAATGAAAATTTTTTATCAGCCTCAGAAGGAGTTACAAACGACGAGGGGGCAGCTCAGAGCAGTAGCGCTGTAGAGCATTCTGTTCCCGCTGCCTCTTCATCGGGAGACCGATCATTGGATCTTTCCGTGACTCCTAATTTGGCACCGGTAAAAACAAATAGGGTGACCATACAAAAGGCTGTCCAGGGAAGACTAGCCAAGTCAACGGCACCAACTTCGAGGATTAAGCCTAGAAGCGCTCGAAGGGTTACTAGGAAATGTGAAAAAACATGCCCCTTCCCACGAGCAGTTGGCTGATAAGCAGTCAGCGGTTAAGCACTATTAGGGTACTACAAGCAAACCTGCATCATGCAAAAGGAGCCGCGGATGCCTTTTGCAATATGTTTGCTTGACAACCTTTGGCCTCATTCAAGAACCTTGGGTTAGTGGAGGAAAAATTAGGGGCCTCCACCTTAAGTCATATACGTTGGTTTATGATTGCAGAGCATCAGTTCCCCGAACAGCAATATTTGTTTCATCTAGTATTAACGTTCTTCCAATTCAAGAAATCATCACTAAGGATTTGGTTGCAGTAATCCTGAAAGTACCGACTGGCAGGGGAGTGATGTAGAGAGTATGTGCCTCTGCGTACTTCCCTGGTGGCTCGGTAAGTGTTCCACCTGTAGTTGTACAGGATATTTGGTTGATTACTGCAACCTAAAAACAAACAATTCATCATAGGCTGCGATGCAAATGTGCATAATATCATATGGGGTAGCAGCAACACAAATAGTAGAGGTCAGTCCCTTTTAAATTATCTTATGAGCAGTCACATAGACATTTTAAATAAAGAGGTTTTGGACCTCAATCTGTCGAGTCAGTTCATTTCGAACTCTGTTGCAAACTGACATGTATCAAATGAAGCTTCGTTGTCGGACTACATGCACATCAGGTTCGATATATCGGGAGTGCTCATACAGGCGGCAGAGCGTCGTATCCCTTGTTTTACAGACTGGGAGACCTACAGGACTTTTTGTTTCATCAAAGCAGACATGCTGCCAACATCTTTGAGTTCAATTAGTGACCTAGAAACTGCAGTTTGTTTGTTAAATGATGTGCTAATATCTTTTTACGGAAGCCGCTGTGTGGCGCGTAACGTTGCGGTGAATCGCAAAGTTCCATGGTGGAACGAGCAACTGACTAAACTCCGTAAAAGGATTAGGAAATTATTTAATAGGGCAAAACATTCTAATGAGTGGAATGAATATAGGCAAGCCCTAATATATTACAATACTGAACTAAGGCGTTCTAAATGCCTTACATGGAGGAAAAATTATGGTAATATCGAGGATATACCTACAGCTGCTCGACTCCATAAAGTTCTACCTAAGGACCAGTCCAACGAGATTGGGCTCCTTTTGAAATCCGATGGTAACTATACATCGGGTCGCAAAGAGTCACTCGAAACCTTACTTCAAGTGCACTTTCCGGGCTGCACTGTATGCAATACAAATACAATAACTAACACTATATTTGGTGCACATATGGGTGCAAATGTGGGTTGGGTTAATAGCTTATCCGGTAAGCTTTTTACTCCGGAAAAAATCAAATGGGCCATTAACTCCTTTCAGCCGTTCAAGGCTCCAGGCGGAGATTGAATCTTTCCAGGCCTTCTCCAAAGGAGCTTGGATTTGATTACCCCTGCTTTGGTAGCCTTATTTAGAACTAGCTTCAATTTGTGTCACATACCACAGGCTTGGAGCCAAGTCAATGTGGTTTTTATACCAAAGCTTGGCAGTCGGCCAAGTGAACTCCTTAAGTCTTACCGACCTATCAGTCTTACATCATTTATTCTAAAGACTATGGAACGACTGGTTGATCTTCATATCAGAGACTGGTTAATTTTAACCAGACCCCTTAATCCTCATCAATTTGCCTACAGAAAAGGCAAATCCACAAAGGGGGCTGCCACTATCATTATTTACTGGATGTACATCATGATAGTGAGGCCAATTGTAACCTATGGGTCCATAGTTGGGTGACCGAAGGTACAGCAAAAAGTTATTATGAACAAGCTTACCTCATTGCAGAGGCTAACATGTCTCGGAATCACAAGTGCCATGAACACCTATCCTACGGCGGCAATGGAAGCCCTTATCGGACTCACTCCACTTCATATTTACGTCAAAAAATGAGCTGCTACTTGTGCAGCTAGATTACAGCTGGTGAATCAATATAGTCATGATGATCATATGGGTCATCTTAACATGTTGAATGAACTCTCTGACTTGGATATGTTCTTTAGAGTCCCAGACGTGATGCCCAAGGAACTTTGCTTTGGCAGGAACTTCGGGGTAACAGACCTTGATAGAACCGTCTGGGATACTGGACCTCTTATGGAACCCAGCAGCCTAGTCTGGTTCACGGATGGCTCAAAAATGGATAGTGGAGTAGGCTTTGGTGTCTATAGGCCCAATAACAAAATATCGAAAACCCTGGGAACTTATCCCAGTGTTTTTCTAGCCAAAATTCACGTCATCGAAATCTGCGTCTCAACTATTATGACTAAAGGTCTTAAGGGCGCCTCCGTCCACATTTTCTCCGATAGCCAAGCAGCGTTGAAAGCGTTGGATTCCAACTGACTGGGTTCAAAGTCGGCCAAAAGCTGTTATACACTGCTACAATCTCTCTCATGTCATAACAAAGTTAGGTTGTGGTGGGCACCTTTTCACAGGGCTATCACTGGAAATGACATTGCCAACGAATCCTCGCGGGCAGGCACATCAGTACAAAAAGTCTACACTAATTGGCCCTGAGCCTTTCTGTGGCATCCCGTCGGCCTCAGTAGTCTACAATATTAGTAAATGGGAAAAATGCAGTGCTTGACCTATTGGAACTGTATTCCTGGCATTATGTAGACAGGCTAAATTTGTGATCAAACCATTTCATCACAAGGACTTGGCGGTCAATTCAAGTAAAGGAAATATTAGGAAGCTAGTGAGTTTTCTTTCAGATCCTTGCAACCTGAGATATCATTTGACCAAAATGAACCTGTCCACAGAAACGGAGTGCCGCCTCTGTTTAGAAGAGATAGAAGCTGTAGAACACATATTATGTGAGTGCGTTGTTCTGTGCACACTGAGGAGGCTTCATTTTGAAGAGAGGTATTTGACCTCGGAAAAATGTAGATTGGGCTCTACGGGCAGCATTATCGCCTTTATTAGGAAGGTAGAAAACCTCCTGGACTAACAAATCCCAATAGCACAAAAGAGCTTTCAGGTCGCAGTGCTAGCCGTTTTGGGCAGGAAAAAAAAAGGTTAACTATTTATTCTTAATTTATAAAATGTAATACATAGTAAAAATTATTGCCGTTTCTTTAATAGATACCTTGCCAGCAGGGATAGGCAAACTTCATTCAGCTTTGCCTTTCGGTTGGGAAAAACAACGACATGTGTAGCAATTTGCGAAACATTAAATGCGATTTAGATAATTTTAAAGGATGAAGTACTACCAGTGCTAACTAAAGCTAGTTGGTTAGAATTAGCTGAAGGGTTTATCAACGTTGGAACTTTTCCAACTGTGTTGGAGCGGTTGATGGAAAGCATATCCGAATAATTGTAAGTTTAATGATAATAAGATTAGTTTGAAGAATCTTATTTAATTTCTTTATTTTAAGGCGCCTCCACATTCAGGATCAGAGTTTTTTAATTACAAAAATATTTTCTTTACGATCCTAATGGCGATATGCGACTATCGTTATCGATTTTAAGCAATCGATGTAGGAGCAGAGGAACGGCAATGTGATGGTGGTGTTTTCCAAAATTTAAAAATTGGGCAAGGATTTTAGAACTGGTGATGGATTTATCCGAACCCAATGAAATAACTGATAAGGGTTTTATCGTATTACTTGTTAGGTGATGAAGCTTTTGGTGAGTTAAAAATGCTTTTCTAATATAAACTGGTAATTTAACATCAACAATTTTAGAACTTAAGACATGGTTAATGACACCATATTCAGGTGAATCAAAGGGTAATTTAGATTACGCAAAATTGATATTTAATTACCGACATTTACGAGCTAGACGAGTGATTGAAAATACTTTCGGCTTACTTGTTAGTCGATGCAGTGTGCTAAAAAAATCGCTAGCAGTCAGCACAGCAAACTCTGACAATGTGGTCCTAGCAGTTGTTGGGCTCCATAAATGTTGTGTGGTGGAGGAGGATACAAAAAAAATATATCGAAAAAATTACTTAGTTCCTGGATCAGTTAACCGGAAAAATACAAATGGAGTGGTAGTTGATGAAACTTGGCGAGCAAACGCGAATATTTTGCCACAAATTTCAAGACAAGGCACGGTTGAACATTAATGTGCTCAATAATAAATGATTTAAATTTTTATATTCAAAACAGGAGGATATATGGCAATTGCAGCTGCAACCGAAATTAGAGATGAATTAGCTGAATATTTCATGATGGTTCGATTTCCCAACAATTTTCGATGGTTGACTAAATAAAATATTTTTTTGATTTTAAATATAACATTTATTTTATTTTATATTTAATTTACTATTTTTTATTTTGTAATGTTTATTCGTAAAGCAGACCTCTCGTAAAATTTTTCATCCAAAATTTGGGCTCTATCATCAATGCGACCCTGTGGTACACTATGTTGCAATCGACTCACCGATACCGATTGACGCATTTCCAACTACTGACACGGATATTCCAGAGCTCGGCTGGTTCGTGCTGTTTGCACCTGGCTTTGATTGTCTAGAGCTAGGTCTAGATTTTTTTTGAGGGGGTAAATATTCTGAAATAAAGACACGACTTTATAACATATTAAAATTCACAAAATATAATTACCTAAATCACTTGAGGTGGTGCAGGTTTGTTCTGTCGTCTCTATATTGCTTATCTGTCTTTAAAATTTAAACAAATTAGTTACAGATAAATTAATCATAATAGGATTGTTTCTTACTTTCGCTTTTCCATTACGGTGTGTAATTGCCGTAATATTTCCATGTGCTTCGGCACAACTAGCTTGGGAACCGCAACTGAACCACTAGCCACCTTAGATACTATAGATCTATATCTAGTATATACATTTCTTTGATATATATATATATATATATATATATATATATATATATATATATATATATATATATTTTTTTTTTTATAATTAATGTTCAGAGCACTTAGGATATATGTATGTATATCCTTTATATGAAAGTTTTAGCAACAAACACACAGCACTACTGCAAAAGGTAAAAGGAAGGATTAGGAGGGAAAAAGGTAAGAGAGGAATAAAAGGAATAAAGGTTTTCAGTCTTCTAGTTGTTTACTTTTGATATTAAGTTTGAATCTCTGTAAATTGTATTCCAAGGGAAACGTCTCGTCGTTCAGTTTATTCCACATTCGCGTACTTTAAACAAAAAATGAATTTTTAAATTTATTGGACTTCGCGAATTTAATTTCCAGATTGTTTCGGTGTACCAGGCATCTTAAATTACGTGCGGGCTTTGACAAACCAGGCATAAATTCATAAAGTTCCGATGAACAATGACCATGAAAGTACTTGTAAAACTCGCATAAAGCTCCCACATTACGCCTATGGGAAAGATAATCAAGATAATAATTTTACGTCTTCAATCATTCGAGATGCTCGGTTTTGGACCCGGTCGAGTGCAGTTAAATGAGTTTTCGGTGCTCCAGCCCAAATATGAGAATCATACTCCAGCCTGGGTCTTATGTAGGTCTTATATATTGTAAGTATTTCGGATGGATTAAAGTAAAACTTACATCGTCGTAGAAATCCAAGACATTTGGCTGCACCAATCGCTGCTTTGTTAATTTGTTCAGCCCAAGATATTCTCTTTGAAATAGTTAAACTGAGAATCTAAAATGTGTCAGACGTAGCCAAGCTGGATTCACAAGTCAGAAAAGACGGTGAATAACCATCAGTTCGGCCAGAAAAAACACAGGTTTGAAATTTGTTGGGATTAAATTCATTTCTGTTGGCTTCACCCTATTTAAGAATGACATTGAGATCTCGCGTAAGGCGGTCATTCATAGCCATTCTTTCTGCGAGAACATCGTTTCGCGATGAAGAAGAAGGTAAACTGTAAGAGGTGGAAAGTGAGCTGTCATCAGCATAGGATTATATTGGATTGAGAGTTGCTGATAGAAGATCATTGATGAAAATTAGAAAAAGGGTTGGAGAAAGGACGGATCCCTGAGGAACACCAGCGTTTATAAGATGTTGATCGGAAGTCACACCATCCACCACCACTTGGATTTTGCGACAAAAAAGAAAATTCTCAATCCATAAAATTAACGAACCGTGAAGGCCAACTGCCCTCAATTTACACAACAAACCCTTGTGCCACACGCGATCAAATGCTTTTGAGATATCGAGAGCACTGACTTGAGATTCACCAGATTGATGAATGCTTCTGTTCCATTGTTCAGTAACAACAATTATTAAATCATCTGCTGAACGCCCTCCGCGAAATCCATACTGACGATCAGAAATTAGATGATTAGCTTCCAAATATTTCATCAGCTGGAAGTTGATTATGGTCTCAAGTACTTTAGAAAGCACCGAGACGATAGCGATTGGGCGATAATTTGAGGGGTTTGATTTACTGCCCCTTTTTGGCACAGGATATATGTTAGCAGTCTTTCAGATGGAAGGGAAAATGCCAGAAGACATAGATCGGTGAAACAGATATGATAGTGGCTTAGACAAGGATTTACAAGCAATATTTGAGGACAATTGGGGGAATACAATCCGGACCGGCTGACTTGTTGGTGTTAATGCTTGCAAGGACTTTGGTGACAACTCTAGATCTAAATATAATGCGGCGCATCGATGAACTGGCTAGAGAGATAATCGGGGGTATTAGGTTAGAATCAGGTAAATTAGAGTTTGCTGCAAATTTTCGGGCGAAGAGATTGGATTTTTCTTGAGCTGTTGAAAAGATATAATCCCCATCTTTCAGAGGTAGTATTGATGATTTCCTACTGTTCAAGAAGTTTTCCTTTACTTTGCGGGCAAAGGACCAAAAGGTCCGATTGCTATTGCCCTGGTTTAAGACCTGCCGCAACTCTTCTCGAACTTTTTTTTGGTAATTTCTTTTAGCTTGGGACACTGTTTGAGTTGCCAGATTTAGCAACTCAAACAGTGCTTCTAGCCGCCTTAAATATAGCTAAATTTTCATTTGACGGGTTCTTAACATATTTGCGGTGAGAGACTTCTTTATTGGCGGTTGTTGTTCTACAGTCATGATTATACCAAGGATTACCAGATTTTTTTTTTATTTGGCTTAGAGAGACTGGAAGGAATGAACTGTTCCATTCCCGTGAGAATGACAGTCGAAACCATAATGGCTGGTTTGTCAATATTACCAAAGGCAAAACAAGAATACCATTCGAACTCTTGAAAGAACTTGTTCATTCCTTCCCAGTCCGCATTTTTATAGTGCCATAATCGACGTTTAGGCGCAACATTCATTTGGCATGACCATGACATTGGAAATTCCGCTGTAATAAGCCGATGGTCCGAGTTTCCCAAAGGAGAACTGACGGAGATACTGTATTTCTCCGCATGAGAAGTTAAAAACAGATCCAATAAGTGACCCGTATCGTTGACCCGATCTGGTATCCTCGTAGGCTGATCTACAAGTTGTGTGAGTTGGTTTAGAGCTGCAAACATTTCAGCCGCCTCACCAGCCGGTGTTACGGACATAGAATAAGGAAACCACTTGTCATTATGGACATTGAAATCACCTGCCACAGCGATTTCAGCATTTGGTGATTTCTGAAGGATGCGCTCAATAGAGTCTGACAGAGTATCAAACCCAAAATGAGCAGCGCTGTTTGCGATATTTGGGCTTCGATAGAGACCACATAGGAAGAGCGGGTGTTTCGAAACATGAATTTCAACCCAAATGAAGCTGAACTCATTATTCGTGCTTTGGCCTAAAAAACTGAAAATATATATATATACTTCTTTCAATATTTGTTCCTTAATTTCTGGATATTTTTCTTTCAAAATTTTGGTTATTTCTAACCAAAAGCGGTTTATTATTGCCAGCGTCTGTTCTATTACCGGGAGACAGTAATTGAAAAGCGGTGGCCGATCAAAAACTGAAAGCAATACTTTCTCATCGAAGTATTCATTTTTTGATTCTTTTTACCGGCTCATATTGGAATTACAAGTTAAGAAGGTTATCTTCGTCGAAATTACTACTGGACATATTCATTATATTTGCTTTAAAATGTTTGTTTCTCACAAATTTCGTCGAAATTGTAACGGATCAAGGTGCGAGTCCCAGAGGTGTCATAAAAAAACGACACCATTGGGATCCGCACCCCGATGGCGTTAGCAGAATCTCCGGACCAGAGGATGAGCTGCGATATTTGAGCCGGCTAGACTCAGTCCAAACTTAACTAAACTTAACTAAACTTAACTAAACTTAACTAAACTTAACTTAACTTAACTAAACTTAACTAAACTTAACTAAACTTAACTAAACTTAACTAAACTTAACTAAACTTAACTAAACTTAACTAAACTTAACTAAACTTAACTTAACTTAACTAAACTTAATTAAACTTTACTAAACTTAACTAAAAAAAAAACAAAATCTTAAGTAACTTATAGTTAAGAAAATAAAAAAAAAAAACTAAATTAATTTAATTAATGAATTATTAATAATGAAAATTTTAAGAACAATAAGATAAAAGAAAATACAACTTCACGTAATCTAATTGTTGTTGACGTGCAAGTAACAGCACTTTGCGTTAATATGTGGACAATTATATTGGTTATGATGATTGTAATTAATTGTTAACCATTTCCGATGCGTTACTTTGCGGAGAGTAAACAGGAGTACGCATGTAAGAGATTCCATATTTATTCAGCAATTCCTTAAACAGGTTAGACAGGAACTACTTGCCAGTATCAGTCTTGATCATCTCGGGGACGGAGAACATCAGAAAGATTTCGTTTTCGAGGAACGTACATAAGGAAGAAGCAGAAGCTTCCCGCAAAGGTTTAATGAACACAAATTTGGAAAAATGGTCCAGAACTATACAAATCACCGTGTTACCTCGTTTCGATCGTGGGTATGGACCCAGAAAATCCACGAAAAGTTTTTGGAATGGACGCGACGATACCATAAGTGCTCCCATTGCTGGCCTTGTAAAGAAGTTGACAGCTTTGTTCATTTTACACTTAGGACAGCCAGTAACATAATTCTTTACTTGACTGGCCATACGTGGCCAATAAAATTGTCGCTGAAGTCATTCATGTGTTTTACTGCTGCCTAAGTGTGCTGAAGTAGGAGGAACGTGTGCTTGTTCAATAAGAGTTTGCGTTAAGGAAAGAGGAACAACTAGTTTAAAAGCAGGAAGATCAGTGTCTACGTACTGAGTGCCATAAGACGGATCAGTTAAAATTTTGTCCTTATGGACTTGGAAATTGTGCTCGACGTCTTTCATTTGCTGGATTTTGGCGATCTGAGCCACATATTCGGGATCTTGGAACGATGAAGAATTCAAGTCAACATGGAGAACAGAAACTGCTGAAGGAGAAACAGGAACAGAAAGTGAAATAACCTCGTCCCCAAGTAGATCGGGAATGGGCAAACGACCTCCAGACTGGAAACCAGAATCGAGCCTGCTCTTAACTTCGGAATCCTCTCCACAAAGAAGAGCTTCATCACAAAAAGCTCTAGACAAGGCATCAGGTACTATGTTCACAGATCCTTTTCGGTAACCAATCTGGAAGTCGAATGCTTGCAGCTTTAAGCTCCACCGTGCTAACCTCCCCGACAGATCCTTTTGTGACATCAACCAGCGCAAACTAGCATGGTCTGTGTATATCACAAAAGGATACCCTTCTACATACGGCCGAAACTTTTGTACACTGAGTACCAGTCAATTCGGTGACCGATTAGTTTCGTTGTGCTGCGTTGAGTTTGTGTGAAATATACTCGATGGGATGTTTCCCTCCCTCGGCGTCAACCTGAAACAACACCCCAATGTCGGCCTCCGGGGACCATCTGGTTTTAGCGCGTTTCCCGGTAAGGTCGGTGAGAGGGGCAGCGAGCGAAGCGAAGTTGGGGATGAAGCGGCGATACCATCCACACATTCCCAGAAAGCGTCTAATCTGTTTAGGAGTTTTAGGGATAGGGAACTCTAAGATAGCTTTACACTTATCTGGGTTGGTGCGGAGGCAACCATCACTGACGACATACCCCAAATAGTCTACCTCTCTCAACCCGAACTTACTTTTGGCCAGGTTTATGGTTAATCCAGCGGAGGTCAACAGACGAGCAACTTCCTTCAACATGTCGAAATGTTCGATCAGAGTGGCGGATGTGACGGGTAGATCATCGAGGTATACGAACACATGCTCGTGCAGTTGGTGGGAGATCACCTTGTGCATGAGGCGATAAAGTGCCTATGGCGCGTTGCATAAGCCAAAGGGCATTACAGTGAACTGATACAAGGGCCGTCCAGATACCGTAAACGCTGTCTTATCTCGGGATGGTGGGTCGAAAGGTATTTGCCAAAAAGCGTCTTTTAAATCAATTGCAGATATATATCTGGTTTGATCCAAACGACCCAACAATCCGTTGATAAGAGGCAGCGGATATGCATCCTTAACGGTGACCTTGTTCTGTTCTCTAGCATCTAAGCACAGACGAACCTTGCCATTGGCCTTACAAACAAGAGTGACCGGTGAACACCAGGAACTATATGATTCCTCGATAACCGCCAGAGACAACATCCGGTCCAACTCATCATATATTAGTTTCTGAACAGCCGAGGAAATAGAATAAAAACGTTGTTTCACTGGCTTTGATGCCCCCACATCAATGGGGTGCGAAAGCAAGGAAGTTTGTCCTAGCCCCAAACTTGTACTGGATGAAAACAGCTGTTGTATATCATCTAACGTTTGTCTATCATCACTGGACAACATATGGAAATTAGCTGAAATAAGCGACTCAGGCAAGTCGCTGGAGTCGTTTAATGACGAAAGTTGTGGGATTACTTCAAAACGGTTCCAAAAATCTATACCAAGGTATAATGGCTGTGCCAACGAAGGGACTATGTACAAAGTAAGATTATGGGAAACCCCATTATCTCAACGAGAGCATTAATGTAACCGAACACCCGCTGAAACTCTCCACTAGCTGTGTTGATGAAGGACGGGAAGTGGTGAAAATCAACAAAAAGGGACAAAAAGGTTTCTGAACCACAACCTAAGACACTGACACTGGCCCCGCTGTCCAAAAGACCTTTAAAAGGTATGTTGTTTATCAATACATACGGGCGAGGGTCATTGACTTCGGAAGCGATCAGAGCAGAAACAATAGAAGTTCTCATGGCTTTACGGCGCTCCCAATATAGTTTAGAACGGTTCAGTCTAGAAGTTTTAAAAGGTTTGGAGGGTTTTGAAACCATGCTACACGGCGAAACCGCTGTGGCAGAGTCGTCACCAACCATCTGAACGGAATCTCCGTCAACAGCGGAGTGTAACGGCTTCAAAACGAAAACAGAATAGTGATTTGAAAGGTTGTGACTAGAAGCTTCAAATAGGGGATTGGTTAATAAAAAATCGTTGGTGGAAACAGAAAAGATACTTGGTGTGGATAACGAAGTTGCTTTAATACCACTAGGTGATGCTGAAGAAGAAAAAGGTTTTGTGGACTCTACGTGGTTTTCTTCTCTGAGGTCCACGCAAATCGACGGAGTTCTGGATCGCTATTGCTGGTCGTATCCTCCTTGCTTGGTCTGGGAACTAGCGCTGGTGGTGGTCCCCTCATCCCAGTCCTCCAAGAACCACTCGAATGGTTTTCTGCACATCGGCGGCATCTAGGAGTAATTGTTATCGCAGGCCACATCGATTCTGGGCTGTGGTTGTGATTACGTGACATGCTGGCTGATGCTCTTCGATCAGGTTGTCTTTGCATTATTACCGGGTTTCTTTGATCTGTCTGTAACGCGGAAACTGAGCATTCAGCCTCGACTTCAGGAAGGAAAAGATTTCCCGGTATCCTAATAACATTTCCCATATCATCATAAGAGCCCACTGAAAGTTCATTTATCGCGCGCCGCGTATATGAAGGGTGATCCGGGGGAGTCCGAAATTTTTTTCGTGTTTCCTTCTAAGCCATACTACTCTTGATTAAGTCGTTGATATTATTAAACTGTCGATCGGTAAAATGATATTGTAATGCGGGTCGCATATTACTCAGCAGAATCTGAATCAACTCCTCGTCACTATACGGAACACGACATTGTAGAGTGAGATTCCAAACGTGATGGTAAAAATTAATAAAACTCTCATCGGCTTGCTGTTTTCTAGCCTTTACAACTCGACGAATTTCATAATTGGTTCTTCGATCTTTGAAGCGTTCTTCGAAGTCCCGCTTCAAGTCAAACCAAGTAGCTCGTGGATGATGTTTCCTATAAGTCCAGTACCACTGGAGCGCTACATCTTTCAAAATCATGTGCAGCTCCGACAGTAACGTTTCGGACGACAAACGCTGAGAAATTGACACTGAGTCTAATTGAAACAGAAACAGGTCAATCGTGATTTCGGTTGGCGATTCGGTATACGATAACCCACATCGAGACAGAGGTACACGATTACCTGACACCGATATATCATTTTCCCGAAAATGAGGAGGAGCAGGAGCCACTACAGACGGCCTTGGTTCATTTTGTATAGCAGCCACTGGAGTGGAGTGATGCGCCGACGCCCTACCCTCAGACATCTGCGATTGCATCTGATCTTGCCACTCATTCAACTTGGCTAACTGCTGAGACACTATCCTTAATTGAGCTACCACCGACGCCAACACGCTAATGTCGGTTCCTTCACAGGGAGGGGAGGTAAGTTGAATGTTCTTTGATGCACTCTCAAAACGTTTGATGGGTTTATCGATTTCAGGACCACCAGGAGATTCGTCCTGTACACATACTTCCGAAAGAACCCCTGAAGGAGTTGGCTCTTTGACATTAACTTCCACCGCCTGAATATGTTCATCAGATTCATTTAGCTTATCGCCATTGACAAGACCAGAACGTAAGGATTCGATTATCACCCTACATGATGTAGCCAGCGGCTCGGCCTGTACCCCATATCCAGGCGACGGCAACATCCGTTCCAATCGTCTCTGTACATGCAACAGCCGGGCGTATATTCTTTGAGCTGTAATAACCTGTGAATCTACCGGCAAATGTTTGATATCCGACAGGTTATCTTGATACTGGAGCAGCTTGTTTCGACATTTGGAGAGTTCCGATGCAGGATTTTTACAAGCTCTACCATGCATTCTTGTTGGAACCAAAGACGCATCGTCCACTTCAGCTGCAGTTTTTTTCTTAAGCTGATCTAAGGCATCTGGAGATTCTGACGGAATATCCCGTAATTCGAACTCAACCTCGAGCTCGTCCGGTTTCAAAAAGGAAACGTCCATTGTTAGGTATTCAACAGCCAGGTAAATAAGCTAGGGGCTTATGTAAGTATAGTCGGAAAATAATAGTAACAGATAAAAGAAAAAAAATCAACTCCAAATAGTAATTGATAAAAAAAATCAGGTTTAATATACGGGTTCCTTGAAAGGTAAACAGAAAACCAAAAATAAAAAAAGAACAAGGGCCGCAAAAAAAATTAATACTTCCTATATATATATATAGATATATATAAAAATAGTGATTCGATTTACTAAAATGTTGTAATTGGAGAACTCAAGTTGTGATGAATTTGTGCGTTGAAAAGAAACAGTTTATATGAGCAACAAAATTAATATGATACCCCAAAAGAAAATATACATAAATAGAAAATGTGTGCATATACATATATAGAAAAAAATATATAATTGATGTTTGTTTCAACCAAAAATAAAACAAAAAAATTCCAATATTGGCGCAAAAAAAAATCTATGCAAACAAAATAGAGCTCAAAAGGCTGTGATACAAATTTGTAATTGAAAAAAAAATTAAAGAAACCGTGATGATGTGATGAACCCGCCGATCCAGCCATGCACGTGGGCACCTGCCCGAGAGAGGAGCATGTTCCACCGATGAGACAAGGAGCGGATGAACTGACCCGAACCGGCATCAACCATCGGCCAAGATCGAGAACCACGCCAAAATCAAACACTGAAACCAGTGGAAGTGGTCGTGGCTCTCGATCAGAACCGATGAGGAAACTCGGCTCGAATCAAAACAAAATAAAAGGTGGGAATAGATTGACCTGCACCGGCATCAAACATCAGCAAGGATCGAGAAACACGCAAAAGTCAAACACTGTAACCAGTGGAAATGGTCGTAGTTCCCGATCCAAACCGATGCGGTACTCGGCCCAGATCCAACACAGTAGGAAAGCGGTATTTGAGCCGGCTAGACTCAGGGAAGGGGCGTGGGGTTTGCTCAGCATAGTCCGAAGCTTGAGAACCGCGGAAGAAGGACACAGGAGAGGAAAAGGAAGGAAAAGGTAGGATAGTGGACGTACATACTCACCTGTCGGTCGTTAAGTGCCCCCACGCACGTGACCGAACCGACGAGCACATCACATCATCATTTAAAAAAAATTAATTAATTAGACATTATACCAAAAAAAAAATTTAATTATGAAAAAAAAGAAAAAAAACCCTACTTAACTAAACTTAACTAAACTTAACTTAACTTAACTAAACTTAACTAAACTTAACTAAACTTAATTAAACTTAACTAAAAAAAACAAAATCTTAAGTAACTTATAGTTAAGAAAATAAAAAAAAAAACTAAATTAATTTAATTAATGAATTATTAATAATGAAAATTTTAAGAATAATAAGATAAAAGAAAATACAACTTCACGTAATTTAATTGTTGTTGACGTGCAAGTAACAGCACTTTGCGTTAATATGTGGACAATTTTATTGGTTATGATGATTTATGTGCCGCACGTTTGAGGTCGAAGAATATATATTATATTTCCTCATGCGTTCAAAGGTGACCAAATTTCGAATGGCTTATAAATTTTCACACCAAATTTAAAAATGTTTATATATTCGAATAATTTACCAATGTATCAAATATATCTTGAACTTGGACTGCTAACAACACACTGTCTATAACTTATTATATAAAATAATAAAATATAAAAACTTATAATACAAATTTTTCTACCAACTCAATTATTGAATTTTTTTCAACTTTGTTTATCATTCTAGTTTATTTTTTTTTCTATTTAAACTTCATTTTCTTTTCTGTGCTATTTGAAATCAACACAATTATATCTTTAATATAATTTTTTTATTTTATTTCCAGATTTATATCTTTAAATTGTTTTTCTTTTAGTTTGTATTTTTCTAAATTCACACAACTAAATTAACTCGCCGAATTTTTATCGACATTCACCCACAAAATTTAATAAACGACTCTGATCTTTTATTTTTCCAAAAAAAACTGACCCTCCGTATGGAAGTGTACGCATTTATATACCCACTCAGATCCCGTTACTAAATTTGTAAACAAAAAGAGTAAGAGAAATTAGCGGGTACACAAGCACGCACACCTCCACCAATACCCATACATAAACAAAACACAACATTTTGACATTTTATTATTTATTGTATTAGCGCGTGTTAGCCGCTCGTCGATATCCTCTTTTATAGGCGCATATGTATGCGCGTTTATCTTCTCGTGTATAGGCGCGTATGTATAAGCACGTACATATGCTTGTAGAAGTGTATATACGTGTACTTGTATATGTACTCCGATACGTATAGGTGACTATGTAGCAGCGTATGTATATACGTATATATGCTCGTAAGGAGGTTCAAAATCCGGATCACCTTGTGCTTGGCGTGGTATACTCCACACCAAGCGGTTGTAGTAATATTATAATATTGCGTGTTTTATTTTCACTGTGGTCACCACTTTGGGGTTGTAATGACCAACACTACCAAGGGCCAATCCGAGTACAGCCACAGCTGTACTTCCAATTACTTCGATCAAATAAGGTACACAGTATCATAAATTCACTAGACCCCAATTTATTTTCTTGATTGTAAAAATAACAGTAAATTTTACTGTCCACCACCACTTCACGTATTACGTTTATAATTCTTTTTGAGAAAATTAATTTAATTTAATTTGCACAACTGAGAAATTTATTTTTTCTCTGTCCGTTTTGTGAACCAAAAATCTATTCTTTTTTTTTGTCTACTACGAAAATTGGTGGGGGAGACAAAAGCGACAAAACTAACGACGGCGAGCATGAACACCTAGAGTATGTTTCTATGAATATTTAATTGCTTTATATAAATATCGCAACTATTCGTCACAAATATCATTACGCGCTGCGGGCGGATAAAATATACTCGTTTAAACTCAAATGCATTATTTGAATTGCTATTTTGTAATAAAATTAAATTTACAAAAGACGAATATATAAAAACAATTTGGCACATGAAATTATGGTGTCAATGACAATGACCGCCACAAACTCCACATTCTCTAACTGAAATTGTTGACCCCAGGGAGCAAATAAAATTAATCCAGGAATTTCATAATACCCCGTTAGGTGGGCACCAGGGAGTGTTACGTACATATAAACGTTTACGAAATTATTATTATTTCCCAAAAATGTTCCGAAAGATTGAAACCCATATTAAGTCCTGTGAATTTTGTCAACGACATAAGGTTTCTAAACTAACGAAAGTTCCTATGAAGATCTGTTGGACGTAGTAGTCTTCCTATGAAGACTACTACGTCCAACTTTCCGTTCCAAAAGGTCTTTTTCGACATCGTAGGTCCTCTACCACCCAGTTATCATAATAATCGCTATATACTCACTGTCGAAGCAAGTTCAACATGCCTCATAGAGGGTTAACCGCACATATTTCCACAGAGGGTTAACATAAACAACACATCTAACTAATCTTACAATAGTTTTAAATAGATTAGTTAAGGTGTCAAGTTTTTTATAATTTAAGCATTTTTATTTTTATTTTTTTTATTTTTTGTTCTAAGAAAATGTTTGCAGTATCAGCAGTATAGTGCTGTTATTTTTTGTATATAAACTGAAAACAATTTTAATAAAGTCGTAGTAAAAATAAATAGTTAAAACGTTAAGCAATTAATTTATAATTATAAATCAAAGCAAAGGCTTGATTTTACATGGTCCTTCGAGCCGGATAAGCCCGGCGTACACATTCAACAACACATTAAAAGTGTACAACACAACAAGAAAATATAAAAATAACGTTCACACAGAAAAATCAAAACAACAAGAGAGCTATGGAAGAATTACTACGCCAGCAGCAAGAAAATGCAGACAAAATAATTGTCTTGCACCGAAATTTCACCAAGGACAGCGATTTACGTAAAACCAACACGTATTTAGAGGGTCGCATACAGAACATAAAGTCACTATACAAAGATTATGTGGCAATAGACGACCAAATTAGAGCAGCAATCCCGCCGCTGGAATTAACTCATCCGTATTGGGGTTCCAGAAAACAACTGGTGGAGAAGTACGACCAATGCCTAGAGGATATGCGTCAACGGTTGAATAGAGGACCGCCTAGTACACCAACGATATCAACGCCCGACCGGTCACAACCATCATCGCTCATCAGTCATTTCGATATACCAAAAACAATGAGATGATCTTAAATTCAGGTGACCCACAACAGTCAACAATACCTCCCAAGGATCAGGAGCCAACGGACGATGGAGATGGTGACAACAAATTGTTTAAAAAACAAGACATCTTAATGCGTCAATTATACAAAAATATCGCTTCTATTGAATACTCATTAGATACCGCAGAGTGCTCAAAAGAGTATTTGCAGCTAAAAACCAACCAGTTGCAAAAACACATGGATGTGATCGACCAGATACACACAGAAATCATGGTAGACAGCGATGAAGATGAACGAGTAACTCCGTATTTTAAAAGGGACTTCCACGGCACCTTGCAGGTCAAGGTGGAAGCAACGATTATAAGATTACAACAACTCCAGAGAGAAACACCGACAAAAGGATGTCCAACAATCAAATTACCGACATTGGACGTGCCAAATTTTGCTGGAGACTACGAAAATTGGAGTTCATTTAACGATATATTTACTGAACTCATTCACCGAAACAACAACATTTCGGATACAGTAAAAATGTCTTATCTTAAGTCGCATTTGCAGAAAAATGCAGCGCAACTTATCAGCCACTTATCAACAACCGGCGAAAATTATGAAATGGCTTGGAACTTGCTGCAGTGGAGATACAACAACCCACGACTACGCGCTACCAAATATTTCAACTCATTGCTGTCACTTCCAACATTACAAGTTGCAACGGCAGGGGCGTTACGAAATCTCCACGAGACCGCGAAGGAAATGTTACACAACATAGAGCGGCTAAATTTAAGCTCACCATTTGAGTCATTTATAACATTCATCCTGATTAAAAAAATGGATCCTGAATCTACTAGGCTCTATGAATCAACGGTATCTAATCCAAGGGAAATACCAACAATATCAGAATATTTCGATTTCATGGAGAGAAGGTTCCAGTCACTAGAAGCAATGGGCAGCACAAAATCAACCGCAACGCTAGCACCAAACGTAGCTCCATTCGTGCCACCACTAAAACGTATACATGCCGCCACGATCAGTCCCCATTGTTGGGTTACTACGTGTACAGAACGTCATCGATTAGACCAATGCGAGCAATTCCGGAAAATGCCAACGTTAGACAGAGCGAGGCTAGTAAGTAACTGCAGCCTTTGTATACAGTGCCTCGGACAACATAAAAGGGGTCAGTGCAAATTTACAACATGCATGGCGTGCAATGGACACCATCATACACTTCTGCACTGCAACAACGCAGCATCTTCGAGCAAGAGTATAAGTCAAACTCTTATGATCAAGCAACAAGGACCTGTGTTATTACCCACCGCCTTAATCAAAGCAACTACTGGCACTGGAAGGGTCGCTACTTTAAGGGCCTTGGTAGACTCAGGGTCCCAAGCCACCTTAATATCATCGAAGGCCGCTCAGCTATTGAATGCAAACAAAAGAAAAACCAACGTAAATATTGCTGGCATAGGTGGAAACCGGGCTGGCGTTTGCAGACACTCCATCAACATAAAGCTAAGCCCAAGATTTTCTGAAGATTTTTCTATGCTTGTCGACGCTTTGGTATTCGACAAGCTAACTCAACAACTTCCCGAAACCAACATTGACAAAAGTAAATGGAAACATCTGGAAGGTATACAATTAGCCGATCCCCACTACAATCGCTCGCAACCAATCGACCTGGTGATTGGAGCGGATTACTATCCGTTAATAATAAACGACAACATCATAAAGGGCAAACATCATGAGCCCATGGCTCAAAACACTGAATTTGGGTGGGTTATCATTGGTAATCTGGCGAACAATGCACATCAAACAACAGCCACTATGGTAACAACCAAGAACATCCAAGAACAACTACAATTGTTCATTGAGAATGAAAATATTCCCGAAGAAAGAAATCTCACCGAAGAGGAGATAATCATCGAAAAATGTTTTACGGAAAATTTAAGGCGTAATCCAGATGGACGGTACACGGTGAAAATTCCGTTTAATTCAAGTCAGCAGAACTTAGGTGAGTCAAGAAAAATGGCCGTAGCCAGACTGCTACAGCTCGAGAGAAAATTTACAAAGGATGCATCATTCAAACAGATGTATCACCAATTCATGCAAGAATATCTGGACCTAAAGCACATGGAGTTAGTCCGGTGGGAGCCAAAAGAAAGCGAAATTAATCAAACGTATTATATACCACATCACGGAGTGCTCAAGGAAGACAGTACAACAACCAAACTCCGGGTTGTATTCGATGCTTCAGTGAAGACCACCACGGGAGTATCATTAAATGATCTAATGATGACTGGCCCAAAATTGCAACAGGATCTTGCGGGCATTTTGCTCCGATGGCGACGACATAAATTTATACTGACTGCAGATATCGAGAAAATGTATAGACAGGTATGGATTCATGAGGCAGATCGAGATTACCAGAGAATATTATGGAGAGACGATCCCGCTAAACCTATGGCTACCTACAAATTGAATACGGTTACCTATGGGACTACAGCAGCGAGCTTCCTGGCAGTACGAGCCTTGTTGCAACTGGCACAAGATGGAAACAGCACCTATCCAACAGCATCCAAGGTCCTGTCATCAGATTTTTACGTTGATGACATGCTAACAGGATGTGATACTCCAGAGGAAGCATTTTCAACTATAAAGGAATTAAAAGAAAACTCAATAGTTAATCTGGCTAGCGTAAAAGAAGTCAACCCGTTCTTACAATTATTTGAGCAGCATTCAAGTTTCAACAAGCTAAAACGCATCGTCGCATACTGCAGACGATTTATCTCTCACAAAGCGCTCACAGGCAACAAATCAGGTGTACCATCGACTAAGGAACCTCAAGATGCAGGAATTACAATTCTTAAAATCATCCAGGAGCAAGACTCCCAAAACGAAATTCAGCGCCTCAAATCCTTTAGGCAGTTAGACAAAAGAAATAGACTCTTATCTTTGAATCCGGTATTAGATAGCAACGGAATACTAAGAGTGAATGGTCGACTTCAAAATTCAAACCTGACGCCTGCCAGCCGAAGCCCAATAATCTTGGACAAGCACAATATAATAACGCTGCGAATAATCAAAGATGCCCACCTTAGCACTTTGCACGGTGGCATTCAATTAACCTTGTCACATTTAAGGAACAAATTCTGGATTATTGATGGCAAGCGGGCGGTGCGAAGCGTGATTCAAAAATGTATAAAATGTTTTCGCCACAGGCAACATATGTCAGAACAACTAATAGGAACTTTGCCAGCTGCCAGAGTGCAACCAGGGAGAGCATTTGCCAAAACAGGGATCGATTATGCCGGTCCCATCCAATTGAGAACAACAAAAGGAAGGGGGCACAAGGCCCACAAAGGATACATAGCACTTTTCATATGTATGGTAACTAAGGCGATCCATATCGAAATAGTAAGCTGTCTTACAACGGAATCCTTCATTGCTGCCTACAAGCATTTTGTTTCCAGGAGAGGATTGTTTACCGATATTTTCTCCGACAATGGAACCTACTTTGTCGGAGCAAACGCTGTATTAAAAAATAACTATCGCACGGCCATGACAACATTGCCGAGTGACATTGCAGCTATGTTAGCTATTGATGGAACTAATTGGCACTTCATTCCGCCTCGCGCACCCCATTTTGGAGGTATCAGGGAGGCAGGTATAAGATCAGTAAAATTTCATTTGAAGAGCGTTATTGGTGAATCAACATTAACGTTCGAAGAACTGTACACGGTAACAACTCAAATTGAAGCGTGTCTTAACTCTCGGCCTTTAACACCACTCACAAATGATGTCTCTGACTTAACAATAATAACTCCAGGGCACTTCTTAATTGGCGATTCACTGAAAGCACCACCATGTGCAAACATTGAAACTACTATGGGGTTGAAAACAAGATGGCACCTGATCGAACAATTATCAAAATCAAACAACTATAATCGATAGCACCATCAATCTAGTAAAACACAACTCAAACCTCACTGTAGTATCGATAAATAACTTGATCAAGGACCAACATCGCTTGCAACAGGAAATGCTGCAATTACAAGAATATAGAACATACGAAGATAGAGTGCGATCAACGTTAACAAGCAATTTTGAAATGATGCTAGTATTAAAGAGCCTTCAGGATACGCAACAAGGCTTACTCAACGTACTCTACCACGCTCATCAAGACATGCTACATCCATCCATACTTACACCAAGCCAATTGGAGGAAGAATTACAATTTATTCGTCAACACGTGCCTGTAACCATTACTCTACCAGGTCACAATTTATATGATCTCCATCATGTGTATGAGACCATGCAAATACGCAGCCGAGTAACCCAGAAAAACGTAATAATCGAAATTACCTTGCCACTTTCATTCGTATGGGACTATACACTATTATCCATAGTTCCAGTTCCAAATATCAACCATGGAAGCACTCAATCACAAATTATTAGTTCCACTGATTACATAGCAATGGACAAGCGGCGTGAACACTTCGCATTATTAACCAGACAAGATTTGCAACAATGTCTGATTTTCAATCCCGTTCACTTCTTTTGCCAGGTATCACAAATTATCAACACTCCCAGCAAGCAAACGCAATGCGAGGTAGCGATATTACAACGAAAGGAGGAACTAGAAAGCGTATGCAGCACAACCACAGTAAACTCTACTAATAGTTGGATCAAACTACACGCCACCAACCAATGGATTTATGTGATACCCAACAAACTCGTCGTCGATGTCATATGTGGGTCAACAAGCCAATCTTATACGATTGTAGGCTCCGGTATAGTAGAACTCGAGGCCGGCTGCGTGCTGCAAGATTCTGATGTGCAAATAATTGCTGTAGGTACAACTAAACACAACGTCAACACATCTTCTCGCCCTACCAACCATTTAATGCATGGTGCCAACAATTTACGAACCTTTAGTGCGTTTGTCAGGAATAAAATAAAGGGAGATGACGAATTGAAGTTATTAACCACGCCAGAAACAACAGGATTAGACAAACAGTTAGAGACATTGAGAGATGACGGGGATGTTACCTTTCACCTCCAGAACTTTCACCACATTCACCATTACACGATGATCCACATCCTATTTTGGAGCGTCGTAGTAATAGGAATTATTTGGCTTGTGAACAAATTAAGGGGAAAATACATCGCCACTCACAGGCCTCCGTCTCCATTAGCGCGACCAGAAGGAACCAGCGTTTAGCGTATGTGAGACATCATTAAAGCCCGGGAATATGACGAAGCAAGTTCAACATGTTACCTCATAGAGGGTTAACCGCACATATTTCCACAGAGGGTTAACATAAATAACACATCTAACTAATCTTACAATAGTTTTAAATAGATTAGTTAAGGTGTCAAGTTTTTTATAATTTAAGCATTTTCATTTTTATTTTTTTTATTTTTTGTTCTAAGAAAATGTTTGCAGTATCAGCAGTATAGCGCTGTTATTTTTTGTATATAAACTGACAACAATTTTAATAAAGTGGTAGTAAAAATAAATAGTTAAAACGTTAAGCAATTAATTTATAATTATAAATCAAAGCAAAGGCTTGATTTTATACTCACCATATAGGATGATCTCACGAAATATTCCTTAGCTTTAGCAGTACCTAACCAAACAGCTGAAACTATAGCTAGGGCGTTCGTGGAACATTTTGTCTGTGTATTCGGAGCACCAAGCGAGTTATTAACCGATCAAGGTGCTTTATAGGACCTTGAGTCTTGTACTTTATAGAACATTTCTTTAAGGAACGTTGTAAAATTCTTCGAATTCGGCAAATCAAAATCAATGCTTTTCATCCCCAAACCAACGGAGCTTTAGAACGATCTCGTCGTACACTAATCGAATACATCCGTCACTTTGTTAATCTAGAATCATTAGATTGGGATTCTTGGTTACCATATTCTATGTTTACATACAACAGTACACCCCACATAACCACTACATTTATGCCATATGAGCTGTTATTCGGATATCTGATGAAATAATTACGTTTTATGAAATATTAGATATTATTTTAAAAGCTCAAAATGATTATTATTTTTTTTATGTAAAAGAATGAATGATTATATGAAATATTTAAAAAATCATATCAGTTAATAGAAACCAGTTGCCAACCAGCCAAAATAAAATATAAATCACTTAAATATAAGCATGTGAAGTTATCCCAGTATTTCATCCCACGAAAATAAAAAAAATCATCAGGCAATACTATTTCATTCCATCCCAGGATTTTTATATTTTAAATTCAAACGAGAAAAACAAACAAAAACTAAATTATTAAAACGCATCCCATCCCAATTTTTTCTTCATAAAAAATTTGAATATTATAAAGCAAACTCAATTAATGGTTAGCAACTAGTAATCATAAATAGGACTCCCTAAATTTAAAATCGATATGTTGTAGAGTAACCACAAGTGATTATTGATAAACATCAGACTGTAATCAACCAATTATACAAAGAGTCTCTCAGAAACATTTTATAGAATTTTCAAACTTGATATTAAAAAAAATTGTTCAGGTGGAAGTTTGATGACCATTATCTGACCATCGTAGAGATGGCTAGGTGGATCTGAATATGAGATCTTGTAGGGCACTATTTGACAATCATTTATAATAAACCACCATATTAACGCGACTCTCAGGAAACATTTTATAGAATTTATTTGGAAACAAGAACTTTATTTGGAATTTATTTTAATATTTTTGCTTTATAATTTAATGTATTTTAACATCAATTATACTACATCAATTATAATGACGAGATACGCGACATGATCATTTGATCATGATCGAAGACATGTGCGTGCTTATGTGCGGCAGCTATTTGTCCAAGTTGGGCATGTTAGCATCAATTTGTTCGATGCACGATGCATTTATTCGAATTGCAACTAAAGCATAGTTCGACAAAATGCTATTGAAGGTACAGCAAAAAAACGTATACGACGCATTGATGAAAGCAGTTGACGAATGAAACGGCGAAATATTCTTCCTCGATGCTCCCGGTGGAAAAACTTTCTGAATTCATTGCTTTTGGTCAAAATCCGCTCGAGATCTCATATAGCGTTAGCTGTTGCAAAATCATTATCTGGGACGAGTGCACAACGGCATACACACGATCATTGAAAGAGTTCAATCGAACGATGAAGGATTTGCGAAGTGACTCAATTAGTGGAGCGATGATACTACTGGCCGGTGATTTTCGTTAAACTCTACCTGTCTTTCGAGATCGACTGCAGTAGATGAACTCAACGCATGTCTGAAATCGTCCAACTGTTGGCGCCTGGCAATAGTCAAATTCTTGTAGATGTTTAGACCAGATTGATTTCGTTTCCCTCGAATTTTTGCATGTCCACAACGTCAAAGGAGAGCTTATCACGAAGTGTTTCCGAACATGCTGCAAAATTATATGAATCACGGTTGGCTCAGCTAACGAGTGATTTTGGTAGCGAAAAACAAAGAAATATGCAGTCTGAATTACTAGATTCAAAACCAAAGCGTTGGAGAAATGCATTGTTACAACGTTGACTGTGTGACCAATCAATACGAGGCAACCAACTATCCGACCGAATGAATGAATTTGAATGCACTTGATTTGCAGGGAATACCCCGCATAACTTGATGCTCAATGTTAGATCTGTGATAATCATACTGCGCAACCTGAACCATCCGAGATTGTGTAACGGAACGCGATTGTCTGTGAAGAAACTGATGAACAATGGAATTCAAGCGACGTGATTCAAAAGAGAGGATGTTCTAATTCCTCTGAATCACACTGACATTTCGTTCAACTTTAAGCGCATTCAGTACCTCATACGTTTGGGGTTCGTTATGACGATTAACAAATCGCAAGGTCAATGTTGGAAATGTGTGGAATAAATCTGGAACGTCGTGTGTTCGAGAGTCGGCAAATGACCATTGTTGCTCATTTACGCGCCGGAGAACAAAACGAAAAATATTGTTTTCCACAATGCATTGTATTGATTTGCGTCTGTATTCGATTTAATTCCTCTTGAATAAAATATTGAACCAACTGAGTCCAATTCATTTCTACACTGAGAGAAAAAATCCAAAAACAATTTAATTTTCGATAGATGCCTGAGTTTGATTCAACATTTCATTAATTTTTCAATAAATAAGTGTTGAATTCGATGAAGAATTGAATGGAATTTCCTCTCAACTCAATTGTCTATAGAGAATTGAGTTGAGTTGTTTGATTTTTACTCTCATCAAAATCAATTTTCGCAAAGGACAAAAGTATTTGCTCGGAACGTAGTAATTTAATTTTTTTGGAAAAAGGTTCGCCGGGTCAGCTAGTTACTGATAAAAGCAAGTAAATTAATGGCCGCTTCATTGATATAAATTAAATTATTTAATTACAAAAATTTATTTTATATTAAAATATTATTCATATGTATAGATATATAAACCACTTTATGGAGTGCAATGAAGTTAGATAAATTTTTAGTTACATGTGGAATTTATTTTTATTTTGTGTATTGTGAAACAAGTGTGGAAGTCAACGAAAGTGTCAGCATTTTAAACATACCTTCCGTATTGAATGTGTAT
Organism: Tipula confusa; assembly: GCA_963556175.1. Taxonomy (NCBI): domain Eukaryota; kingdom Metazoa; phylum Arthropoda; class Insecta; order Diptera; family Tipulidae; genus Tipula; species Tipula confusa. The sequence continues at coordinate 5,148,363 of OY744478.1, forward strand.
AATAAAACATTTAACTTAACCGGATTTGTTAGTTATATAAGATTGCTATCATAATAGCAGATGGCAAAAATACGACGATTTAATGGAAAATGCCATCAATATTAAATTTCCTAACCCTCACAACGTAGTCCCGCATTTACTTATATATAAAAAAATTCGAAAAAATATCTCCTCTATTTCCAAAACAAAAATTAAGTCATCTTCGGAAGGCTTTTTTATAGCTCCTCTCTTTTAATTAAATTACAGACCTTTTTCGAAAATATTCGTTTTTTCATTCAGTAAAAAAATGAATACTTTATCTATAATTCTTTTAGAGCAAAGTTCTCCTAAAGCCTTAAAACAAGAAGATTTTGTTTTGTATCCAGAAAAAATTCAAGACTCATCCATATCTACTAAAATATTATCTTGCTCACATTCTTTTTTTAACATAGAAGTAAGAAGCATTTGTCCAGACTTAGAAAGAAATAAAGTTCTTGTTTCCAAATAAATTCTATAAAATGTTTCCTGAGGGTCGCGTTAATATGAAGATTTATAACAAATGATTGCCTAATAGTACCCTACAAGATCTCATATTCAGATCTACCTAGCCATCTCTACGATGGTCAGATAATGGCCATCAAACTTCCACCTGAACAATTTTTTTGAATATCAAGTTTGAAAAATTTATAAAATGTTTCTGAGAAACTCTTTGTATAATTGGACGATTACAGTCTGATGTTTATCAATAATCACTTGTGGTTACTCTACAATATATCGATTTTAAATTTAGGGAGTCCTATTTATGATTACTAGTTGCTAACCATTAATTGAGTTTGCTTTATAATATTCAAATTTTTTATGAAGAAAAAATTGGGATGGGATGCGTTTTAATAATTTAGTTTTTGTTTGTTTTTCTCGTTTGAATTTAAAATATAAAATCCTGGGATGGAATGAAATAGTATTGCCTGATGATTTTTTTTTATTTTCGTGGGATGAAATACTGGGATAACTTCACATGCTTTTAAATATAATCAAGTCTTTAAAAAAATATTTTGTAAGTTAAAGGAAAAATATTTTATATTAAATTATAATGTAAAAAAATTACCACCTGCATTTTTAGATTTAAATTAATTTTAATTATAATTTGTAATCGAATATACAATTTAAATATTTAAAATATAAGTATGTATTTGAATAAAAAATGTATAATAAACAATGACGTATTTTGTTTTATTTGTTATATAAAATCCACCATTACTTAGTTGTATCAATATACAAAGAGGGAATTGAATGGCTTTATTCAAAACCAACACAAATGTATATACAAGCCATGAAGTTGCGGTACTTATGCCAAAAAGTGGCTACTATACCTAAGTATTAGTGTTGTGAATAATAATTAGTATAATTAGTGTAATTTGTATATACTTTTATTATATGCTTTGATGTAAATAAAAAATGAATACGAATGATGGAACAACAGTATGTTGCACTCTTTATGACAAAGCAAAAAACAAATTTATTATTTAACGAGAGAGAGAAATATTGTTATTATTATTTACTTCATTATATACTATACTATATACTATGAATTGAGAGCAGAATGGACAGTGCAAAATATAATTTTTGTTTCGTTTTTTTTGTAGAAATGTTATGTACTTTGAATTTAGAGGAGTATGGACAGTGCGAAATATAATTTTTTGTTTCGATTTTTATGGTAGTCAAATTCACTAACAAATAGCCAAATAGTAGTCATAATATGTTTTATTTAACCAAGCTTCATGGCTTGTAAAATTATACAATAGTGTTGGTTTTGCTTCATTTCCTAAACAAATTTAAAAGATTTTGACTTTAAATCAAATTGCATAACTAATACATTTAAATAGTGGGCGTTTTAAAACTAAAACTCAATTTTATTAAAATGCAATGCAAGAAAAATTAGCACTTTTTAGTGCACATTGCATTATTTCTTTTAAATATAGGCCACATTTGAATACAATAGTTCCATTCATTATATTATTTAAATGTGGCACTATTAAAAGTTAATAAAAACAAAAAACATAAATTTTAATGGAAATGTGTTTAAAAAATTTAATAGCTGACGTCTGTATTATAAAAATTGATTTTTTTAACACAACTTGTATTAGAGAAATTTATTAATTTTTATATACAATAGAAGTAGCATTGTATTTTCGAAAAATTGTTTTACTATGTGAGAGTTTTTTATTTTAGCTATAAACTGATTTGGTTTACCAACAAACAGCACTTATTCGTTGAAAAATATTAAATTGGTTGAAAGTACCATTTCCACCTCGGTATTTAATTGCGTGTACAATAATTTTGATATGTTAGTTAGCTATATTTAAATCTTTGGTTTTGAGGGGGGAGTAAGAGAACAAAAATTGAGAATGTTTCATGGTGATATACTCTAATCTCAAAAATTTAACACTTGTTTATTTCATTTAACACATTGGAGGCGGAGCTTTGCATATATGTATTTTATTTACGGTTACGCCTTTTAAACACTCCAACACACACACCTATATATATATATATATATATATATATATATATATATATATATATATATATATATATATATATATATATATATAGATATATATATATATATATATATATATATATATATATATATATAAATATATATATATATATATATATATATATATATATATATATATATATAATAATATATATATATATATATATATATATATATATATATATATATATATATATATATATATATATATATATATTATATATATTTATATATATTTATAATATATATATTTATATATATATATATATATATATATATATATATATATATATACATATAGTTATATATTAACTATATGTTATTTTATTTTTTATTCTATTATCATTATTGTATATCACAATTATTGTATATACTCTTATAGTACTCCCATAATCTTATATTACGTATGAAGAAGAGCTGTTCAATATTATTAGTTTGTTTAAGCCAATATAGAAGATTCTTTGAGAAAGCCGAGAAATTAAAATCAGAGCGAATTTCGAAAGACGCTCTCTAAAATATAGCAGTTTGGTTTTGTCATTTAATCGCATATTATGAGCTGTCATCCACCGGGACAAAACATGTAAGTCATGGTTGATATCAGAAATGTTAAATTGAAAGTTTGGACCAGCATAACTAACCGAAAGGTCATCAGCGAATGCAATAATAAAACCACGAAAACGTTGCTTGAAGATACCATTTATATATTATAAGGTAAGGGTCCCAAAACCGAGCGTTGAGGAACTCTCACCTTGATCGAAAGCTCTCTAATCAGATGGTCGTTTACTCTTACACACTACACTAAAGAAAAAAATGTCCATAAAATCAATGAACATCGTTTATTAAGCAAATTTTTCCAAAAATGTATTAATTCAATGAATTTTTCATTAAATTATTAAAATAATTCTTCCGAAAAACACATTTTGAAATATTTTTTTATAACAATGAATCTCGGTTCGTTAATATAATAAATCAAAATTAATTTTATTGATGTAAGCTTTCATTAATTATAAGAATGGTTTATTAATAGTGAAAAAATTAATTTGTCTAGTTAACTGTTTAATTAAATATTAAATATTACAACGTAAAATTTATTAATATAAAGATCAATTTGTATCAATTGTTTAGCTCTATATGTTTAAAAACAGTTTTTTTTGGGTAAAACAAGAGACGAGATCGATTAAAAAAGGAGAAAAAACAAAATATTACATACGTTAATAAAATTGTTCACTTTATTAACAACTTATATTATAATGAAATGCAACGGGATTAAAAATCTTCAATCGCAGGTGTTACAAAAATAAATCATTCTACCCAATTCATTGATTGAGTAAAGACATACGAGTACTATATATTCGAAAATAAAAAAAAAATAAATAAAATAAATAGATTACTGCAGAATAAGTGTAACTGTTCATCGTTTATTAAATATAAATCGTGTTTAAAATAATTTTGTGGATTCACAAGAGGTACGTATAAGTGAATTACATTATAATAAATATTAAGGTGTACATATTATATTTTTTCAAAATGTTATGTTTCAAGTGTAACTGTAATTTTTCTTTTGTTTGTTTGCTTATTCATCATTTAAAACGATTTCATAACTTTACGACCAATAGTACATATAGATGTGTAGAAATAGAATGTATGCAAGTGTTTCAAAGTTTAGGAAGTTATAAAACGCATTTAAATAGAAAACATTGTGTTAATTTGTCAGGTCAAATAAAGAAAACATGTGATGTCGTTATAGACGAAGATCATACATTCCCAGTATGTGCGCTTACAAATGATTTAGATAATCCAATTACTTATAATAATTCAAATAATTTGACGTGTCCTATACAAGATTTACCATTTAATTCAGAATCTACTAATATTTTTTTAAAATCTTCTGCAGAATCCTAGATTTAGTCCTAGATTTATTCAAATTCTTTTTTATCACCAAACTTAAACCAGACTGCCCTGTAGCTGCTCACAATGAATATATGGATTTAATAACGCTTTGTCGAATACATTTCAAGTATGTAGTACAGAATATCGGTTATTTCAATGGCTTAAGAAAAAAGATTACATGCATGACATAAATGAATTTTCTATAAATAATGAGGTTGGCACTGTTTTTAATAATGTCATTCTATCTTATGATGAAATTAATACAAAATGTGTATTATTGCCGTTACGATTTCAATATAAAAAAATATTTGAACGAGAAAATATGTTTATTAAGACCAAAAATTATATGGAAAATTTACGAAAATGTTCTAAATTTATAAATTTTATGCAAGGTTCATTGTGAAAAAAAAAATAGAAATGTATCCGAATAAAATGGTTATTCCTTATTTTTTATATAGCGATGATCTTGAAATAAACAATCCTTTAAGTTCACATGCTGGCGTCCAATATTTATTATTCGTTTCCTAGCATGTAATGGGAACCGTCAAAACATTTATTTAGCTGCAATAATAAAAGCATCCGATCTGAAAACTTTTGGAAATGTCTGCAAGCTTTAGTAGATGAGATGAAATATTTAGAAATAAATGGTTTTGATATTCAAACGAAAGATGGAGTTTTACATCATGTTCATTTTGTTTTAGGGTTAGAGCTAGGTGATCATTTAGGATTACATTCTTTTTTAGATTTTAATAAATCATTTTCGAGCAATCATTTCTGCAGGTTTTGTAAAGCTTGTAGAACCGAAACTATAAAAATGGGTACTGAGAACGAAAAATTAATTCGCAATGAAACCAATTATTAACATGACCTTACAATGTTTGTTATAAAACAGGAATTCAAAAGAATTCTCTTCTTAACCAAATTCCCTCTTTTCATGTTGTGAAAAACTACTGTGTCGATGTTATGCACGACATATTTAAAGGTGTATGTCATTATGATCTGTGTCATATTATAGAATACTTAGTAGATACAATGAAATACTTCAACATAGAAACATTAAATGCTAGAAAAAAAATTTTGATTATGGTGAGAAAGAAATTGATCATAATTCAGGAGAAATAAAACGTAGTCACATCGTAAAAAAACATTTAAAACTTACTGCTCGTGAAATGATGACATTTATTTGTTATTTTCCGTTAATGATTGGTGATTTGGTGGCCAAAAATGATAAAGTTTGGCTTTTTCTTTTAAATTTGGTAAAAATAATAGACATAGTTTTATGTTTGAAAGTAACTTCTTCTTTTATTCAAACTTTAAAAAATAGAATAGAAAAACCCAACAAAGAATACGTTATATTGCTTCAAATTTGAATCAAAACATCAACAATTTAAAGTATACACTCACACTATAACTTCACGGAAAAATATTTGTCGTACCTTAGCAATTAAATATCAGCTCAAATTTGCGTACAACCTACTTCATTCCACTTTGGAAAACAGCATAGTATTTGACACACGAAATGTCAAGTAATTATGCTCGAATTGTCTCTGATATAATGAATGTTTCATTAGTGAAATAATTTTTTTTTTCGAAAATTGAGCATAGAGGAAATATTTTTAAAAATGGATAATATATCGCAAGATATAATACAAAAATTGAATTATTTGTTATTTTAAATATAATTTTGCTTCAAAAAACAACAATATTTTTTTTTGTCAAAAATTGACTAATGTACAGTATAACTCTCATTTAGTAGCATATGAAGTTACAGCGATGAATCTAGGATGGTTTTCAGTATTATCTGTAAATGAATTAGTAGGACATTCGGTAACTTTACCAAATACGGTCAGGTCCAAACAAACAATTCGGTTAAAAGAATATTATCCTACTTATCATCCTTAATCATTCTCTGGTGTATTATTTTTCGACAATTTTCAGAGAACTACTAACAACAAATAAACATCAAAAACTAATTTTCATAAAAATAATGCAATGGATAATTATTTTGGTGAAGAGAAGCCTGCAACTGGTAACCAAAAAAGCCAAAGCCCTTCGATAATCACTAACATAGGTAATTTCAACAACTTATACCATGTCGACGATACAAGTAACATAGAAACAAACTTTGAAGAAAACAACTATTTAAATGAAGAAAAAGAAGAACTGCTTACAGCGTGGAAGATTTTGCTTACAGCGTGGAACCAATTAGAGTTACTAGATCATTTAATTCGTAAGTAAACATTTACTCCCTCAAATATTTATTAAAATTACAATTTTTTATAAATTTAATCTAATTTTAGGTAATTTTAGCTCATATCTAGCGTTTATTAAGAAATCACGAATTGGCCACTCAAGTTCTATTTAAGCATAATTTTGAGCAATGGAGAGATTCTATTGGGATTCCATTAAAAAACAATTATTTAAACGTCATATGTTCCTTGCCATCTTCTCCTGTATCATTGCCAACATCACCTTCAGAATATTCTCGGATCAACACACCAGAACCCAATACTAGTTCATATAATCCAGGTTCAAGAGTAGGTACTCCTGATATCTCTGCAACACGGCATACTATCACATTATCTGAAATATTAAATATTTCGACAAAAGGAATGATGCTCGTCGACTTTTACACTAAATATAATAAATTTCAAGAGGAACAGCGGAATATGTTAATAAGTATAATTGCTCAATACTTCGAAGAAAAACAACTGTAATTAACACTGCCAAAAATTCACGGTTTGGAATCTTAAATTATTGAGAGGTTCCCTTCTGAGTAAATTGTAATATTTTTTTTGTTTATGATAATAGAAAATTAATTGTTGTATCATAAAATCAGACGCATGGCCATCAACACTCTCATACAATAGGAAATGTTGATGCATTGTCTCGTTTACCACTAAATGAAAAATCTGAAATTGATGATAGTTGTGGCAATGTTTTAAACAATATCGCATTGATGACGAAACCCTTGAAAATTTTCAGGAAATTGCGATAGAAACAGAAAAAGATCCAATTTTGTCTAAAGTTGTAAATTATTGTGTGTCTGGCTTCCACTAACCAAAATCTTAAAATGTCGGTAAATTTGAACATTGCTTTAAAGATTATACCAGAATTTAATGGTAGCCCCAGGAAATTGAACAAATTCATTTCAGCCTGTGAAATGGTTTATAAAAAACTCAATAATGAGTTTAATGAGGAGGACCTTCTTGAAATGATATTGTTCAAATTACAAGATAAAGCGCATGACATTTTCAAACATAAACATTTTAAAAAATACTCTGAATGGAAATTTGAATATGAAACACAGTTTTCTGAAAACCGACCTATCGAGTTTTTACAAGTTGAGCTAGTTCGGGCAATTCAAGGACCAAACGAAATGTTAAATCCTTTACTCACAGAATCGACGAATTATTAAATGATTAAAATACTGCGTGTGTTGCGCGTGAAGGTGAAAAATCTTCTGAAGTTATAGAGCGTCTAAATGCAACAACAGCACTTAAATCATTCGTTGATGGTCTTAAGAGTTCGTTACAACTACTAATAAAAGCGTGTAGATTCACTACTTTAAAAGAAGCCGTATGTAAGGTAATAGAAGAAGACGGTACACTTAGTTATAAAATATCTCCGGTTCTATGAAAAAATTAAAATGTCAAATTTGTTAAAAAATGGACATTCTACTGAAACTTGCTATCGTAGGAAATCATTATACTCTACTGACTTTCAGAATAAAGTCAGAACATTCGAAAACTCCAATAAACCATCCATTATTCATCATAGGCCGCAACCAAACCAATCGAAATTACCAAATCAGCATACAACCGCTTGTGGTTATTGTAAGCGAATAGGACCTCACATTAGATATTGTCGTCAACGAAAATACTCGGAAGCAAATCGAGCTCAAAATGTTCACCCATGTGTTCATTTGGGAAACGAGAGTTCACTCATACAGAAACAAACAGACACATCCGTTCGAGTGAGCGAACTTCAATGAAATTGTGATCAAACTCAGACGTAACATCACTTTCGTCATATGAGTGCTTCCGCTTGCCATCTGTATATTCAATTACTTTATCGGAAGTTAAACGATATCACCATCCCGGATACATTTCTATTACCAAATATAGTTGATATTTTGGACCAACTCGGAAAATCTAATTATTTCTCAACTCTCGATTTAGTAGATGGATATCATCAAGTCCCTGTAAGTGAAAAAGACAAATCAAAACCCGTAGACCGTAGAAAACCCGTAGATTTTCTACGGCTCTTGCGACTTTTCAACGGATGATGAATTCAGTTTTATCTGGTTTGAACGGAATTAAATGTTTTGTTTACCTTGATGACATTGTAATTTACGGGTATGATTTAGAAGATCACAATAAAAAACCAGTCGAAGTATTCACTTGTTTACGAAAACATAAACTCAAACTTCAGTTAAGAAAATGTAAATTCTTGAGAAAGGAAATTAGTTATTTAGGTCATTCTATTTCTGATACAGGAATCCGAACAGATCCATCAAAAATATCTGCAATAAAAAATTACCGGAGAGCTAAAACTACTAAAGATATAAAATCGTTTCTAGGACGTTTCATAGACAAATTTTTTGATATTGGAGAACTTCTAACAGCACTTCTTAAAAATAATACTTCGTTTGAATGGTCACCTTTTTGTGAAGAAGCTTTTCTAAAATTAAAAATAGCATTAACAAATCCACCTATTTTGTGTTATCCTGATTTTTCGAAACAGATTATTGTCACAACTGATGCAAGTGACGTAGCCATCTTATCGCAAAATTTTTCGAATAATGTAGACCTTCCTATTGCCTATGCTAGTAGGGTGTTACAGAAAACCGAGAAAAATTACGCGACTATTGAAAAGGAGCTTCTTGCTATTGTCTGGGCGTTAAAGCGATTTCGACCATATATTTTTGGACTACAATTTATAATTCGTATAGACTATAAACCTCTTGTTTGGCTCACATCTATTTCAAACCCATCGTCACGTTTAATGCGATGGAGAATAGATACGGATAGTTACGACTATAAAATTTAATTCAAGTCTGATAAAGCTAGCAAAACCGCTGATTCCTTAAGTCGTATTAAACTGAATAACTCTCTGGAAGATGATGTGATTGATGATTGATTGATTGATTAGAATGTACGGCCAAGGACGAACCAGGAACTCCCGGAATGCCGGCCACCACCGTACACCCGTGTTACATATAACAAAACCGAAGGAGTGGATGGAATTTGTTAGTTATGACAGACTCGACCCGGTTGCAGACACCTAAGCGATCGATAGTTAGTGTTTATTTTTGTGGTGTAAGGAAAGGAAGGGCATGTTAGTAATGACAGATTTGACCCGGTGTTCCGGAAGCCAATATTCAACTAATGTTAGCACAAGACAATCACAATTTTGACGAGCTGCTCTGTATTATTTCATCAACTGCAGTGTGCCCCCATTCAAGTGTATCAGCAAAGTGTTTCCTAAAAGCAAAATCTATTAATGAAATAACCGCTCTTAGCCATAGGCTGTAATAAATCGAATTAGTTTTCATCTGAAATGATAAATTAATTAATTTGTAATATAATAAACTAGTAATATCATAATATAATTTCTGCAAGCGTAGACTGTAATAAACTGGATTAATTTTCCTGAAAATACAAATATATTAATTTGTCTCATAATAATAATATATTAATGTAATATAAATATATAAATACCTAAATACATAAATATATAAATATATGAATACATTAATATATAAATACATAATAGCAATTACACAATGTACTTGCATCAAAATCCACTTTATATTTACTTTAAAACCAAAAACACTACAAAACGAATTTTATTAAAATAATTAAACAACTGAATTCAATCAAATCCACCGTTTTTTTTAGCAATTACACCATAAAATATAAAAATATAAAATATAAAAATATAAAAATATAAAAATATTAAAATATTAAAATATTAAAATATTAAAATATTAAAATATTAAAATATTAAAATATTAAAATATTAAAATATTAAAATATAAAAATATAAAAATATAAAAATATAAAAATATAAAATAAAAATATAAAAATATAAAAATATAAAAATATAAAAATATAAAACATATAAAAATATAAAAATATAAAATACAAAAATATAAAAATATAAAAATATAAAAATATAAATATATAAATATATAAAATATAAAAATATAAAAATATAAAAATATAAAAATATAAAAATATAAAAATATAAAAATATAAAAATATAAAAATATAAAATATAAAATATAAAAATATAAAAATATAAAAATATAAAAATATAAAAATATAAAAATATAAAAATATAAAAATATAAAAATATAAAATATAAAAATATAAAAATATAAAAATATAAAAATATAAAAATATAAAATATAAAAATATAAAAATATAAAAATATAAAAATATAAAAATATAAAAATATAAAAATATAAAAATATAAAAATATAAAAAGTATAAAAATATAAAAATATAAAAATATAAAAATATTAAAAATATAAAAATATAAAAATATAAAAATATAAAAATATAAAAATATAAAAATATAAAAATATAAAAATATAAAAATATAAAAATATAAAAATATAAAAATATAAAAATATAAAAATATAAAAATATAAAAATATAAAATATAAAAATATAAAAATATAAAAATATAAAAATATAAAAATATAAAAATATAAAATATAAAAATATAAAAATATAAAAATATAAAATATAAAAATATAAAAATATAAAAATATAAAAATATAAAAATATAAAAATATAAAAATATAAAAATATAAAAATATAAAAATATAAAAATATAAAAATATAAAAATATAAAATATAAAAATATAAAAATATAAAAATATAAAAATATAAAAATATAAAAATATAAAATATAAAAATATAAAAATATAAAAATATAAAAATATAAAAATATAAAAATATAAAAATATAAAAATATAAAAATATACAAATATACAAATATAAAATATAAAAATATAAAATATAAAAATATAAAAAAATAAAAATATAAAAATATAAAATATAAAAATATAAAAATATAAAAATATAAAAATATAAAAATATAAAATATAAAAATATAAAAATATAAAAATATAAAATATAAAAATATAAAAATATAAAAATATAAAAATATAAAAATATAAAAATATAAAAATATAAAAATATAAAAAATATAAAAATATAAAAATATAAAAATATAAAAATATAAAAATATAAAATATAAAATATAAAAATATAAAAATATAAAAATATAAAAATATAAAAATATAAAAATATAAAAATATAAAAAAATAAAAATATAAAAATATAAAAATATAAAAATATAAAAATATAAAAATATAAAAATATAAAAATGTAAAAATATAAAAATATAAAAATATAAAAATATAAAAATATAAAAATATAAAAATATAAAAATATAAAAATATAAAAATATAAAAATATAAAAATATAAAAATATAAAAATATAAAAATATAAAAATATAAAAATATAAAAATATAAAAATATAAAATATAAAAATATAAAAATATAAAAATATAAAAATATACAAATATACAAATATAAAAATATAAAAATATAAAAATATAAAAATATAAAAAAATAAAAATATAAAATATAAAAATATAAAAATATAAAAATATAAAAATATAAAAATATAAAAATATAAAAATATAAAAATATAAAATATAAAAATATAAAAATATAAAAATATAAAAATATAAAAATATAAAAATATAAAAATATAAAAATATAAAAATATAAAAATATAAAAATATAAAATATAAAAATATAAAAATATAAAAATATAAAAATATAAAAATATAAAAATATAAAAATATAAAAAAATAAAAATATAAAAATATAAAAATATAAAAATATAAAAATATAAAAATATAAAAATATAAAAATATAAAATATAAAAATATAAAATGTAAAATATAAAAATATAAAAATATAAAAATATAAAAATATAAAAATATAAAAATATAAAAATATAAAAATATAAAAATATAAAAATATAAAAATATAAAAATATAAAAATATTAAAATATTAAATATTAAAATATTAAATATTAAAATATTAAAATATTAAAATATTAAAATATTAAAATATAAAAATATAAAAATATAAAAATATAAAAATATAAAAATATAAAAATATAAAAATATAAACATATAAAAATATAAAAATATAAAATACAAAAATATAAAAATATAAAAATATAAAAATATAAATATATAAAAATATAAAAATATAAAAATATAAAAATATAAAAATATAAAAATATAAAAATATAAAAATATAAAAATATAAAAATATAAAAATATAAAAATATAAAATATAAAAATATAAAAATATAAAATATAAAAATATAAAAATAAAAATATAAAAATATAAAAATATAAAAATATAAAAATATAAAAATATAAAAATATAAAAATATAAAAATATAAATATATAAAATATAAAAATATAAAAATATAAAAATATAAAAATATAAAATATATAAAAATATAAAAATATAAAAATATAAAAAATATAAAAATATAAAAATATAAAAATATAAAAATATAAAAATATAAAAATATAAAAATATAAAAATATAAAAATATAAAAATATAAAAATATAAAAATATAAAAATATAAAAATATAAAAATATAAAAATATAAAAATATAAAAATATAAAAATATAAAAATATAAAAATATAAAAATTATAAAAATATAAAAATATAAAAATATAAAAATATAAAAATATAAAAATATAAAAATATAAAAATATAAAAATATAAAAATAAAAAATATAAAAATATAAAAATATAAAAATATAAAAATATAAAAATATAAAATATAAAATATAAAAATATAAAAATATAAAAATATAAAAATATAAAATATAAAAATATAAAATATAAAAATATAAAAATATAAAAATATAAAAATATAAAAATATAAAAATATAAAAATATAAAAATATAAAAATATAAAAATATAAAAATATAAAAATTATAAAATATTAAAATATAAAAATATAAAATATAAAAATATAAAAATATAAAAATATAAAAATATAAAAATATAAAAATATAAAAATATAAAAATATAAAAATATAAAAATATAAAAATATAAAAATATAAAAATATAAAAATATAAAAAATTAAAAATATAAAAATATAAAAATATAAAAATATAAAATATAAAAATATAAAATATAAAAATATAAAAATATAAAAATATAAAAATATAAAAATATAAAAATATAAAAATATAAAAATATAAAAATATAAAAATATAAAATATAAAATATAAAAATATAAAATATAAAATATAAAATATAAAAATATAAAAAATAAAAATATAAAAATATAAAAATATAAAAATATAAAAATATAAAAATATAAAAATATAAAAATATAAAAATATAAAAATATAAAAATATAAAAATATAAAAATATAAAAATATAAAAATATAAAAATATAAAAATATAAAAATATAAAAATATAAAAATATAAAAATATAAAATATAAAAATATAAAAATATAAAAATATAAAAATATAAAAATATAAAATATAAAAATATAAAATATAAAAATATAAAAATATAAAAATATAAAAATATAAAAATATAAAAATATAAAAATATAAAATATAAAAATATAAAAATATAAAAATATAAAAATATAAAAATATAAAAAAATAAAAATATAAAAATATAAAAATATAAAAATATAAAAATATAAAAATATAAAAATATAAAAATATAAAAATATAAAAATATAAAAATATAAAAATATAAAAATATAAAAATATAAAAATATAAAAATATAAAAATATAAAAATATAAAAATATAAAAATATAAAAATATAAAAATATAAAAATATAAAATATAAAAATATAAAAATATAAATATATAAAAATATAAAAATATAAAAATATAAAAATATAAAAATATAAAAATATAAAAATATAAAAATATAAAAATATAAAAATATAAAAATATAAAAATATAAAAATATAAAAATATAAAAATATAAAAATATAAAAATATTAAAAATATAAAAATATAAAAATATAAAAATATAAAAAAATAAAAAAATAAAAATATAAAAATATAAAATATAAAAATATAAAAATATAAAAATATAAAAATATAAAAATATAAAAATATAAAAATATAAAAATATAAAAATATAAAAATATAAAAATATAAAAATATAAAAATATAAATAAAAAAATAAAAATATAAAAATATAAAAATATAAAAATATAAAAATATAAAAATATAAAAATATAAAAATATAAAAATATAAAAATTAAAAATATAAAAAATATAAAAATATAAAAATATAAAAATATAAAAATATAAAAATATAAAAATATAAAATATAAAATATAAAAATATAAAAATATAAAAATATAAAAGCATTTAACATAATATACAAATATAACAATAAAATTAAAAAATTCCAAATTCGAAAATATACAAAGTATACATTTTTCAAGTCAAACCAACTACTTCCTAGACCAAACCAACAAAATTATGTACGGGGCCCGCCAAATATACAAGTTTGCCACTAAAGTATACCATAATTATTGATAGTTTCTAAAATAATTCTAAACTGTACCAAACTATTTTTTCACCAACACTTTAATATGATGATTTGAAAATTTTTTTAATACGGACTGAAAACCATTGTTAATTCCATCCGAAAACAATCCAACTTTCCTTGTACTTTCGTTACTTCAATCTGAAAAACTGTTATATTGTCTTGTAAACCCATTGACTTGGCTTGAACCCCCGGTTATCCGTTACGAAAACTTGTCAATTTCACCGAACACCTGCCAAAATGGTTCGAACCCCCGCTAACCTGGTCCGAAAAACAGTCAACTTGACCTGAAAAAGGTATACATAACCTTCGCCAACCCTGCCTTAAATCGCAGAAACTTATAACTCAAAATCAAAAACCTCCAAGGGGCATCCGATCTCAAATCGCAAAAAAAAAAAAAAAAAATATTAACAATAAAAAATAAATCTCGACCATACAACAAATGAAATGTTCATTCTCAAAAAAAAATTTAAAAACTTAAAATCAAAAACAAGCAAAGACCTGGTCGCCCCGTGAAAGACATCGCTGCAACCACCAAAGGCGAAGTCCATCCACAACAGGCCTCTAAAACCCACTGCCAAAACCTACGCCACCCCCCCCCCCCCCCTTAACCCAACATCGTCAAAAACAAAGTGTACAAACGAACCCAAACCAAAGCAAGCACCTCCAACAATGCACCACACGCCATTCCCAAAAACAAAACCACAATTGATTCACATTAAATCCGTCAATCCAAACCAGCTGCAAAAATGTAAGTTACAAATATGCACCTCCACAATTTACTATATTAACATTCCTTTCCCAATTAAAATAAATCAAATTAACCATTTACCGTCGTCTCAACTCAACGATCACCCGAATAACATTTTAAAATCGTAAAACAAAACAACAACAATCAACGAAACACAATATGATAATTTCTCTTATACTTCTCTCATGAGCTACATACATACCAACATGCATGCAAAGAAAACAACGGGATTAATAAAACGGAACCTGTGTAAATCCATACACATAAATGCATACACCATATAGAACACCATACAGAATACACAGCTCGAAGAATCCCTTACTATAAATTCCGTTCGCATTTAATTTTCATATTTTTTTCCTTTACTGTACAATATTATTTCTAAAATAATCTACTCGCGCTGAGAAAAAAAAACCTTCTAGAACGTTTTTATAACATCAAATAGATATACTATGCCAGATGATATTCAATAATTATTATTTTGCTTTCTTTTTTTTTGCTTTTTTTTCAAAAGTCAAGCGAACAGGACACAACAGAAATGCAACAAGCACGACCGATTAATTAATTAAAATAAATTTAAAATAACATCTAAACTGATAGATTTTAATAAGAATAAATGGTGTATTGTGCAAATACAACCTGTCCTCTGGGAAAAGCGACAGAGTTCCATTTATAATTTATGTAAATTATATATTACACAACACACACGCACTCAATATCCATCGACACCACGATAAACTCTATTATTAAACACATGATCAAAAAACTATATATATGTTCACAAACTTTAATACATC
>OY744478.1:5165203-5283334 GCA_963556175.1 Tipula confusa
TAAATAAATTATGTTCTTAAAAAGAAAAAACAATAATAAATAATATTTATCATAATTTCAACTCAACTTAGCTCAGTTTCATTGAAACGCATTGGACTCGAACTAACCCCACACATGAACACAAAATGGTACGAGTCGAGTTATCTTTTTCGTGGCTTTACTGCAAAATCATGTTAGGATCGAGTTTTACATAAATAATTTTTTAGGGAAATAAAACAATAAATTAAAAATAGAATAAAACTAAGTTAATTAAAACTATATTTTATTGTGAGTTTTACAACAGCAATAAACGTATTTTGTTGGTCACTGCAATAAGAATATAAATGAAAAATTTCCCCTTATTTTAATATGCGTAATAAGACCATCAAACAATTGGATTGAAAAAAAGGAGAAATTTAGTTTCAATTCAACTTTATGATGATTTTACATTAAAATAAGGGGAAATTTTCAATTTTTATTTCAGTGACCAATATACACGAATATACTACGTGTAGGATAAAGAAGTACCGACACGACCATTTTTTATTTTATTTACTATAATCAGCAAAAGTGCAGTCGTTGTTTATTGAATTTAAATTTATTTCAAATGGTAATTTATGTAAGATGACAACTAAACATTTTATGTAATTTTCATATTGTTTCGTGAAATTTTTTAGTAACTTGTTGTGCCCTAGAAACACATAGTACATTTAACGACCGAGAATTGGAACTAAAGTCGATTTTGGTTAGGAATGTAAGTTTATCTTATTCTTTTAACCGATTCTAGCGATCGGTCATTTTGGATTTAATTTTATTTAAATTAACCGTCCTAACCGTGACCGAGATTTTTGTTTCGTAAATTTTTGAAATAATTGATTAGGTTAGGTCTATCTAATTTTCGCAAAGTTGAATGCCAATATCAATATTTTTTTGCAGAAATTTAAAAAGTTGAAAATTGTCTCTGCATATTATGTGCTAGGTAAGAAAAATTATACATTGCATTAGTTCTTTCCTGATTCTTATAATGTTTTTAGGTGTGAACAGTCATTCTGTACTCAGGATTTATTTAAGTTGTGCTAAATCTACGATATGCCATTTAGGCGTAATGTTTACTTATATATTGTAATATATTATTCATTCTGTATGTACGGAATATTTCGAATGTGACGTAATTTATTCTTTTAATTATTCTCTATCTACTGTTCCCTCTTTTGTTAAATTTTTTATTGGGTGGTTCTAGCACACGTAGAGTCTACATTTGAGATAGTCTATAATGTAGACTAATCTCATTTGTAGACTATACTTGTGCTGGATGTAAATTTTTACGTATCCATTTTGGTTTTTGTCTTGGATAACTTGTTGAAATTACGTAATAAATTAAATTGACATTTCACATATATATTTACCTCCATCACTATCGTAAATATAAGGATATTCAAAATGCATGTTATCCTCCATGTTTTTTTTTGTTTATAAATATGAGCTAGTACTACAAATGTCAAAAAAAAAGTTTCAAACCAAAATAATCTACATATAAATGTAGACTACAAATTTTAGTCTCACTAAAACTCGTAGAGTCTACATATTTTACTGAGATTTTTAGCATCCAGCACATGTAGAATTGTAGAGTCTACCATTTTTCGGTAGACTCTACGCACAGAAATAATTAATATAGACAGAAGTAAACCCACGAAGAAGATTTTTTTGTTTTTTAAATTGGTGATTTTACAAAAACAACAATCAAACAACAATTAAATGAGAATTTAAAAATGTTTACGCTTTTCCACAGTTGCTTATTACATTTTCGATTTTGACAAGAAATATTTTTCATAAATTAATAATATTTAGTAATAATTGTTAATAATAATCTCTTGTTTTAACTAAGACTGTGTTTATTTTACAACAATTTTTAAACTTTAACTTTAACTCAACAGTATTCCGAAAAAAGAAACAAATGTGTACAATGTCGTAGAAATTTAAAATTTTCCATAGCTTTAAGTAGGGCTGGCGGGTTGATTTTTTTATAAAGCATTAACCATCTAAAAATGGAAAACCAGCAACGAAAAGTAGAATTTTGCACATAAGTTGATTCCACAGAAATGTGAGGTTTTTCTTCATTGATATGTAATAGCACAAACTAATGTCACTGAACATATGTAACGGGTGATTTATTTAGAGTATTTTTGGACAGTATTGTTTGACATTTTATCATGGAAAGACTTAATCCGGCACAGCTCTACAAATTATTCAGCCGTATTTAAAACAATTTTTGTGAAATGTTGTTCGGTGATGAGGCCCATTTCTTGCTTAATGGCTACATTAATAAGCTAAATTGCCGTATTTGGGTTGAAGAGTAACCCGAAGAGGTTTAAGAGCTACCATTATTTCCAGAAAAAAACACGATTTGGTGCGGTTTATGGGCTGGTGGAATTATCAGTCCATATTTTTTCAAAAATTAAGTCCTTTATTGCGCCATAAGAACGGACTATTTGTTATCTGAAATTGAAACCCGTGATCTCGATGACATTTAGTTCCAACAAGACGGCGGTTGCTTGCCACACAACCCGTGAAATCATAGCTTAATTGCGAGAACAATTCGGTGAACAGCTAAATTCATGCTTCGGACTAGTGATTTATTAGCCACCTAGATCATGTGAAATCACACCTTTAGGCTGTTTCCTTTGGGGCTACGTAAAGTTCAGAGTCTACAAGGATAAGCCGGTTACGATTGAGGAATTAGAAGCCAACATTACTTACGTCATTGGCCAAATACCACTCGAAATGCTCGTATGCGTCATCAAAAATTTGAACTTCAGAATGGCCCATTACTCGACAAAAGTGAATTTTTTTATTTTTTGAAAAAGTACCTCAAAATGAATCACCCATATTAAAAAAAGGAAAGTGTAAATGAAAACGCACTTATAGGATATAAACACAGTTCATGTGAAAATACTAAAATTTATTTGTGATTAAAATAATTTGTGTTTTTCTAAAAACTATATTAATTACTGTTAATTGTATATGATGAGCGATCATAAATCATCTGGAATTGTTTGTACAGTTCCAACCTGCTTAGAAAATAAAAGAAACATCCCTAATTGACAGTTTTACACATTTCTGGAGCGAGAATGTCATATAAAATGCAAAAATTTAAAAGAGCGATCTCAAGAATAAAAAACAATAATCTAAAATTTTTACTCTCGCATTTTGCATTATAACCCCATATGAACATCATAACCCCAGAAAAAAGCTACACAAAATTTTGATCGTCGATTAACTTCTGTATATATTATTTTTTCTGTGCTCTACGTGTGGTAGATGCGCCCATTTATTTAGAATATTCCGAACGTATTCTATTTGTACTACATCAAAAGATAGAATAAAAATAATATTATTTGATACATGCAAACAAATTGGTTTGTAGGTATACAAATAATGCGTGTTATATATATATATATATATATATATATATATATATATATATATATATATATATATACAGCCATTTTATTTTGTTTTTATATTCTGTTACGTTCTTGTATCACATAGTATTCGGACTATTCTTTTGTCATGTGATCAGTTTTCTATTCCTTTTGTAGAATAAAAGAAAATTTTGTAGAATAAACGAATAAATAGGTAGCATTGGTTAAAGATTTTCTTACTGATGTGATTACAAAATCACAAAACAAAAGCTATTTATTTATAATTTACACATTTATCTTTTTAACGGCACTAGTTATATATTTCTAACGTTTAATTTTCATTTAAAAATTGTATACAAAACTTTTACTTGTAAATTACAATTAGTACTAAAAACACAAAGAGACATCGAGCTGTCAGATTTTTATATATGCCATTTGGTATGGCGAGTGCCCGTGAGTGGCGCTATTTTTCTTTTTCCAATCGTCAGTTAAATGTTTTCTGTAAACATTATGCCTAGATGGCATATAGATAAACGCAAAAGCAAGCCGTAAATGTTCCTCTTTTATTCATACTACATAATGGAAATAAATTTGTATCCGGATTGAAGTTCTGACTCCAAAAAATTGGCAATATTTTGATACGGTTTATCAGCTTCTAATGGGATTTTGTTGGAGCGTCGATTGTAATAATCTTTAAATTTTTTTTAATATAAATTGATTTATTTTACTAAACAAATTTTGTTAATAAAAACAAATATAAATAACATATATCATAATTTCAACTCAACTTAGCTCAGTTTCATCGAAACGCATTGGACTCGAACTAACCCCACACATGAAAATAAAATGTTACGAGTCGAATTATCTTTTTTCGTGTCTTTACTGCAAAATCATGTTAGGATCGAGTTTTACAAAAATTATTTTATAGGGAAATTAGACAATAAATTAAAAATAGTATAAAACTAAGTTAACTAAAACTATATTTTATTGTGAGTTTTACAACAACAATAAACGTATTTTATTGGTCACTGAAATAAGAATATAAATGACAAATTTCCCCTTATTTTAATATGTGTAATATGATCATCAAACAATTGGATTGAAAAAAGGAGAAATTTAGTTTCAATTCAACTTTTTGATGATTTTACATTAAAATAAGGGGAAATTTTCAATTTTTATTTCAGTGACCAATATACACGAATATACTACGTGTAGGATAAAGAAGTACCGACACGACCATTTTTTATTTTATTTACTATAATCAGCAAAAGTGCAGTTGTTGTTTATTGAATTTAAATTTATTACAAATGGTAATTTATGTAAGATGACAACTAAACATTTTATGTAATTTTCATATTGTTTCGTGAAATTTTTTTAGTAACTTGTTGTGCCCTAGAAACACATAGTACATTTTACGACCGAGAATTAGAACTAAAGTCGATTTTGGTTAGGAATGTAAGTTTATCTTATTCTTTTAATCGATTCTAGCGATCGATCAATTTACATTTAATTGTATATAAATTAACCGTCCTAACCGTGAACGAGATTTATGTTTCGTAAATTTTTAAAATAATTGATTAGGTTGGGTCTATCGCATTTTCGTAAAGTTGAAAGCCAAGCTATATTTTTTTGCAGCAATATAAAAAGTTGAAAATTGTCTCTGCATATTATGTGCTAGGTAAGAAAAATTATATATTTCCTTAGTGTACGTTACAAGCCGTCTTGTAACTTTCGTTGACACAGACAAACAAAACCGATATGAAAAATTGCGTGTATTGGTGCATCAAAATCCATACGAAAATATTTTTAATTTTCTCATGTTTATTGTTACATACTATCACTATTAAATTTTCATATTTCAAAATAACGCATACTTTTTAAGATTTATGAATAATAGAGCATTTATCTCTCTTTTTGTCCTTATTTTGTTATTAAAATATCAAATGTCAAATTGTATTTTGTATTCTGTACATAGTAAATTGTAAACAGAAATTTTTTGTTAATAACAATATTAAATTAATTTTATTATATAATATTATTTATATGGAAAATAATATTTATATGTGCAGGTGTAACTTATATACTATGTGATATGTGACGTGCAATAAAGCAATAAGTACAGGACATACATAATAATACAAAAATTGAGGTTATTGTTATAACCCATTGCACATTGTTATAACCCATTGCACACATAATGTAAATTTGGCAACACTATACAAATGTCATTATTGCTAGTGTGCTTTTTCACATTATTCGTTCAAGTCTTGTATTAACATTCGTAGAATAAAGATTATTATAATAAAGCCTTGTAAATTACGCGTGCTTTTAAATTCGAGTTCACGGCCAGAAAATACAAAACAGTGGCGACGAGAGAAAAAAAAAGATTAAATTACAAGATAAAAATTACACAATAAAATTCAAGGACGTAAAATTTACTTCTACAAAATGGATGCCGCACAATTTGCGCAATTGTTAGAAGCCTTCAGCAAATCACAACGTGACTTGTTAAAGCAAGTAAGTACTAGCAGCAGTCAACAACAACAACAACAACAACAACAGCAGCCACCTTTACAGGTTATGTGTGCTCCATTTGAGAACTTTGATGAAAAAAAAGAAAACTTTAAGTTATACCATCAACGTTTCGAAAATTATTTGATCATGAAGGGTGTTATTACTAATAAAACACTTTGCCGTCAAATGCTTATAAACTCAATTGGACCTACACATTTTAAGTTGTTGGTTTCATTAATTGCCCCTAAGACAGTCAACGAAGTCGAGTACGATGACTTAATGAAAATGTTGGAAACTCATTTGTGCCCGAAAAAAAACATACTAGTAAGTCAACACCGATTTTTTTCCACATATCAAGGCGAAGAACATACAATAGCTGATTATGTGGCATTACTCCGGCGGGATACAAATGAGTGCGAGTTTGTGTCAAAGTGTGCCTGCAAGGCTGACATATCAAACATTTTACTTCGAGCCCAATTTATACGCGGCATTAACGACAACACAATCCGGGAGCAATTACTTCAATCGGAAGAAGACGATTTCAAAAAAATAGTACAAAAAGCTTTATCATTAGAAGCCTCAAAAATCGATTGTCGTGAACTGACTACAAAGCAACCCATCAATAATGCCGTAAACAAAATTCAAGCCAGAAATTCAAACCGTCAAAAAAGTCGTTCCAGGGCTCAGTCTTCAAGAGCACAAGGTCGTTCAAAATCTAGAATAAACTACGCCCAGTTGGGAATCGACAACTTGTGCATACGCTGTGGTAGAGACAACCACAAAACACAGGACTGCCGTACTAATCCACGTAATCTCAAGTGTATTTCGTGTGGGAAAAGTGGTCACATAAAACAAGTGTGCATCAAAACATTAGTCAAAACTTCAAACCATAGTTCAACTCATAGAAATGATGATCATGACGAACCAGTTCACCAAATGTATGGTATTAACCAAATCGTCGATATATTTTGCAATCAGCACAATAAAAATAACGATGCTGATAAGTACTATGCTACGGTGGAAATAAATGGACACCGTCAAAAATTTGAGGTCGACATTGGTGTTGGTTATACATTAAAAAATGAATCAATATAATCAGCTGCAAATAAAGGCACCACTGCAACCTTCAACAATTGCTTTCCGATCATATACTAAAAATATTATATTTCCTGATGGTAAAATCGAAGTTCAAGTGAAATACAACAACTGCACAGCAAATGAGGAGTTGTACGTAGTTCCTCGCGAATACGATGCGCTCTTAGGCCGGGTATGGATTCGCCATTTAGGAATCGACCTTCATGAAGTGGACAGCCATCATTTCAACAATATCAATGCATTAGAGGAAAATAATTGTGATTCAATTTCAGATATTGTTGACAAGTTTGAGGACGTTTTTACAGAAAAAGTAGGTGGTGTTCCAAATTTTGAGGTCACACTCCAGCTTCGTCAAGGTTCGAAACCAATATTCGTCAAAGAACGAGAAGTTCCACATGCACTTCGAGAACGGGTTGAAAAGGAACTCGATGATTTAGAAGCAGCTGGGATTATTACAAAATGTGAAAGGAGTGATTGGGGATCTCCCCTAGTGATCATTACAAAACCAGACAGTGGTATTCGACTCTGCGTCGATTATAAGTCAGGTGTTAATCCTCAACTAGTTTCTGCAAATTACCCAATACGGCGTGTCGATGAAATTCTAAATAATCTCAAAGGGTCAAAATATTTCTGTCGACTTGACCTCTATAAAGCCTTCCTGCATCTTCGAGTAAATCCAGAATCCAGGGAAATCCAAACAATATCAACCCATAAGGGAACATACAACGTAAATCGTCTATCGTTTGGCATTAAAACTGCGCCAGCGGAATTTAATCGCATCATTGAGCAAATTCTATCTGGATTAAACAAAACTATGTCATATTTCGATGACATTATAATACATGGCACAACCGAGGCTGAATGTAAAAACAACTTGATAGAGTGTCTGAAACGTCTAAAACAACATGATCTACATCTAAATAAAACCAAATGCTCATTTTTGCAAACTCAGGTGGAATATCTGGGACACGTCGTACGCTATAATAAAATTTCAAAATCGCCTTCAAAAATTCAAGCAATCGAAAATATACCTCGACCGACTACAGCAGATGATGTCCGAAGATTTTTGGGCATGATAACGTATTACACCAGATTTATACCCGAAATATCTTCGATAACACATCCATTACGTCAACTGCTCCAGAAAGATAACAAATTTAATTGGTCCGCAAAATGTGAAGCTGCGTTTATCAAACTTAAAAATATTGTTGCCAGTGATCAAGTCCTGATGCCTTTCGATCCGGAACTGCCAGTTATAGTCGCTTGTGATGCCAGTCCTACAGGTATAGCAGGCGTACTCTCACACCTAGTCAACGGCATAGAACGTCCAGTTGCTTACGCATCAAGGTCATTAACAACAGCTGAAACAAATTATAGCCAGTTAGATCGCGAAGCATTAGCAATCATCTTTACAATAAATCACTTTTTTATGTATCTCTACGGCAGGAAATTTCAACTAGTCACCGATAATCGTCCATTAACTCGCATTTTCCATCAACACAACAAGATGCCCGCCATGACAGCAGCAAGGTTACTGCGCTACGCCGAATTTCTGTCAAGCTTCGATTACGAAATAGTCTACAAGAAGGGATCGGAACACACAAATGTTGATTGTTTATCTCGTGCAACACAATTGAATGAAAAACCATCTACAGACAAAATTATCAATGAAGAGGTAAATGAAGTATGCAGTCAATCAATTTTCGAAATCTCCAGTGAACACATAAATGCGGCGACGTTAGCAGCAGAGACAGCAAAAGATCCAGAACTTTCAACACTCGTGGCAAATCTACAAAATGGTGCGGATAACGAGGGAAGATACACGCTCGATAATGGTGTTATATTCAAGGGTCAAAGAGTTCTCATTCCAATTAGCCTCCAGCCTCAAATACTTCAAGAATTACATCACACCCATCCAGGGATTACGAAAATGAAGCAACTGGCGAGAAGATACTGTGTTTGGAAAGGAATCGATCGGGACATCGAGAGAATGGTACGTTCATGTGAAGCCTGTGTTGAAGTCCAAAATAAACCTTCAAAAGCCCCACTACACCAGTGGCAAGAACCAGATGAAAACTGGGAAAGAATTCACATCGATTACGCAGGGCCTTTCCAAGACCATAATTTTTTAATTGTCGTCGATGCCAAGTCAAAATGGTCAGAATTTAAAGTCATACGCGACTCACCTACGACACAAAGTACTATTAACCTTCTAACCGAAATTTTTTCTACGCATGGATTCTCATCAGTAATGGTATCAGACAATGCTTCAATTTTCACCAGTGAGCAATTCACATCTTTTTGCAGTAAAAATGGTATTTTCCAAAAATTAATCGCCCCGGGACATCCTAGTACAAACGGATTAGCTGAACGCAACGTGCAAACATTAAAACGCAAATTAAAAGCTATGTCATCGGAACCAGGGTCGTTACAAAATAAAGTTAACGAAATTCTTCAAAGATATAGAGCAACACCTCTCAGCTGTGGGAAGAGTCCAGCTGAACTTTACTTCAATAGACGAATACGAATTAAACTAGATGCGTTAAAGCCAACAATGAAATATAATACTACAAAACCAATACCGGGTGTTCGTCAGATAAGCGTGGGAGAAAGAGTTCAAGTCATACATCTTCGAAACAACAAAACTGTATGGAAAATAGGTACGGTACTACGGAAACTTGGACAACTCCATTATGTTGTAAAGTTAGATGATGGATATACACTTAAACGTCACATAGACCAACTTAAAGCTACGAAAGTTCAACAACGTAAAGTACGTTTTGCACCAGACATTGCTGATGGCAACATTGATTCAAGTTCCTCGTCAAGTAATTCAAATACACCTTTACATCAACAAAATCAATGTTACCGCCAGTATATTCTTGAAACTTCAAACCAACAAACACAACCTAGTCAGGATCAAGCTGCACCCGTAAACCCTCCAGGGATCCAGGAGCTGCACATATCTCAACCAACTCAACCAATTCAGGGTCAAGCTATTCGTAGGTCTACAAGACCACGCAACATGCCAACTCATCTTCGTGATTATGTTCCCTGAATAATTCATATTTCCAGTTCTCAATTAAGCGTGGGAGATTGTTATAACCCATTGCACATTGTTATAACCCATTGCACACATAATGTAAATTTGGCAACACTATACAAATGTCATTATTGCTAGTGTGCTTCTTCTCATTATTCGTTCAAGTCTTGTATTAACATTCGTAGAATAAAGATTATTATAATAAAGCCTTGTAAATTACGCGTGCTTTTAAATTCGAGTTCACGGCCAGAAAATACATAACAGTTATGTAATTCAAAAATATCTTTAGATTATCATAAAATAAATTTCGCTTAGTGAATTAAATTGATTTATTAATACAAAAATGAGTTAAGTGAAATTGATTAACCATCAATTGACAAATCCAGTTGGATAAAAAGTTTTATGCACGTACCCGGCGAAGTTGCATCAACGATTTGTGAGGTCTAATAGGGCAATTTTTAAATTAATTCTGCCGGTCACCACCAGTTGTATGTTAGGGATAAACAATACGAGAAATATGATATTCCTATGGGAAATTTACAAAATAAATTTTAGATTACATTTTCTTGTTATTGACCGTCATATTTTTTTTACTAACATGTAAGTCCTTATTAAATAGGCAATTTATCTAGTTATATTGTAAAACAGTTATAACATCATATAATGAAAGTTATAATACATAATTTCGTGTTCTTATACAAGCAGTTATGTTCTGAAGAAAATTAAATATGCGTTTAATACTATTTCGAAATAAAACAAACAACATTTTATATGAAACGCATGTTTTATTTTCTTCAAAACAGAATTACTTGAATAAGAACTCGGTATTCAATATTAAAGCTTTTATTATTAATCTAAAACTTTTTTATTAAAACATTTTTAATTCTCATTTCCTTTTTGAAACAATTGAACATTTTTGAATTTAAAATCTTTTTATTTTAAATAAAAAGACATTTTGATATCACTCCCACAAATGTTTTGTTTGAATTATGAATTATGTTCTTTATTCTAAAAAATGGTTAACTTTACTGTTGAATTGCGACCTAAAAACAAACGAAACACATATTTTTATTTAAGTATATAAGGTAGAACCATTTTCACGAAAAAATGTCAATTTCCTCAAATCCATTTATAATTTTTATGTTTTTCACGTTAGGGTAAACATGTTTTCTAATACAATACTATGACATTTCAATATTTATCCCTTACGGTGACGCATTTTGCGACCGAAACTGTAATTAAAAAATTGCTCTATTGATAAATTATTTAACAACTCGTTTAAGGATTAATACTATAGAATTAATTTAACAGTGGCATAAACAACTTAGTGATACTGCTGACGAAAAGTTAAATGACATCGAGAAATGTGAAGTGAATAAGAATGTATTTTGTATAGGAATAAAGATAACCTCAATTTTGCCTTTTAAATTTTGTTTTTTGACAATTTTTACTCTCTTTTGTTTTGTAGTATGCAAATGTTTATGTTATTTTCAAAACCAACACGAATGTATTGCAAGCCTGATTGTTGCATGGAGTACGCAGATACTCTCTCACATTTGTCCATCTAAACTTGATTGTGTTGGTGCGAAAATAGCATAGAAATTGTTTATTTTTTTTTAACTAAAATTTTATAGTGTACCGATTACCAATACTTTCAATTATAGATGGACAAGAAAATGAAAAAATATTGGTGACAATCGGGCTTGTATACTATAGGAAGTTTTGGTTATTTTACACTATATTTGAAACCATATATCGACACGTTTTTTACTCACAATACATTATAATGTTCAAATGACTAGATACAAAACTAACACTATTTTATAATTATACAAGCCATGAAGCTCGGCTAAATAAAACATATTATGACTACTAATTGGATATGTGTTAGTGAATTTGACTACAATAAAAAACGAAACAAAAATTAGATTTTGCACTGTCCATTCTGCTCTAAATTCATAGTATATAGTATAGTATATAATGAAGTATATAATAATAACAATACTTCTCTCTCTCTCTCTCGTTAAATAATAAATTTGTGTTTTGCTTTGTCATAAAGAGCGCAACACACTGTTGTTGCATCATTCGTACTCTTTTTTTATTTACATCAAAGCATATAATAAAAGTAAATACAAATTATACTACGTCACAACACTTATACTTAAGGAATAGTAGTCACTTTTTTGCATAAGTATCGCAACTTCATGGCTTGTATATACATTTGTGTTGGTTTTGGTCAGTCTTAAAACTAATCGAAGGTTTCGCGTAACTAATTAAAGGTATATAAACGACATGTATTGATCAAGCTACGAGAGCAATTTGATGGAATTACAGAAAGCGTTGCGTTTACGTAACACTAGCGAAGAGTATTGTTCATACTTCTCTTCGTAAACGTAACACTTTGGTGTTGTAAAAACGGAATGATTATGTCATCCCCATTCAATAATAGAATTTTTGTGAGGGGTTGTATTTGTTGCATTAATGAAACATTAATGTTACGTATTTAGAGCAGCATTAACGAAACATGATTAAAGCAGCATAAACGTTACATAATTAGAGCAGTAAAAATTTTACTTATGTCAATTTTCATTGGATTTTGTAAAAAAAATCGGAGTTTTGTCTCCAATGAAAATTGTTAAAAGATTTTGTTTTGTCATTGTAGTGGTGATTTGTTATGAATTTTTCTTGTTGTGTTGATGTGTATTAAAATTAAATTGACAATTATAATAGAAACCGTGCCATTTCTAATCTAAAAGTTTTTTTGTTGTGTATTAAAATTAAGTTAACATTTTTTATAGTAGATGCCGTGCCATTTGTATTATTAAAGTTTTATTCTTAACGTATGTATTCTTAAAGTTTTGTTATGTTACAATAGTCGTATTTTATTTGATTTTTTACAACAACAATCCCATATATCGAATTCTTTTTTGGAATTGGTTGAAATCTTTCTCTATTGATGGTATTGTAAATCCAATTCTTCTTTTTAGTTAGTATCTCGAATACCAGGTGCGCGACATCTCATATTTTGATTTCTATAAGTTGGTCATTGTTGTTATTTTATTATTTTGACATTCATTTTTGAGTTAACGATATTTTGTTAAATCTTGAATGTGATTATTTAATCAGTATTTTAGTAATTAAATTATTTAGTATTGGAAATTAATATCATTTAGATAATTGAATCAAGATGAACTTTTAATAGTACAGACCATTGACTTCTTGTGGAACTGTAATTATCAAATTTGTATTTAACAAATTTTGATTGTACGTTATTAAACCTAAGCCGAAATTGACGGTTTAAATAATACTAACTATGGTTTTCTTATAACATTATTTATCTTTTCTCCATTGCTTGAAACTATAATTAATTAAAATATTAATAAAAAATAATATATAGGTAAAAATTTAAAATTTTTGATGATTACCAAAAGAAACTATTTGAAAATTCAAATTTAAAAATATACAACGTACCAACCTTTAAAAATAATATCCAATTCCAAAAAAAAATTAAAACCTATTTTAAGTCGTATTTTATTTGATTTTGGTATTGGAATTGGATTTGGAATTCAAATAAAATAGGTTTTTAATTTTATTTTGGAATTGGATATTATTTTTAAAGGTTGGTACGTTGTGTATTTTTACATTTGATTTTTCAAATAGTTTCTTTTGGTAATCATTAAAAATTTTAAATTTTTACCAATATATTATTTTTTAATAATATTTTAATTAATTATAATTTCAAGCAACGGAGAAAAGATAAATAATGTTATAAGAAAACCATAGTGAGTAATATTTAAATCGTTCAATTTGTTAAATACAAATTTAAAAATTACAGTTCCTCAAGAAGGCAATGGTCTGTACTATTAAAAGTTCATCTTGATTCAATTAAATTATCTAAATGATTTCACTTTCCAATACTAAATAATTTAACTACTAAAATACTGATTAAATAATCGCATTCAAGATTTAACAAAATATCGTTAACTCAAAATGAATGTCAAAATAATAAAATAACAACAATGACCAACTTATAGAAATCAAAATATGAGATGTCGCGCACCTGGTATTCGAGATACTAACTAAAAAGAAGTATTGGAATTACAATACCATCAATAGAAAAAGATTTCAACCAATTCTAATAAAGAATTCGATATATGGGATTGTTGTTGTAAAAAATCAAATAAAATACGACTTTATTTGAATTCCAAATCCAATTCCAATACCAAAATCAAATAAAATACGACTAATATAGTAACTATATAAACTATATTGTAAAAGTAAAACTAAAAACTATAGTGTAACACAACAAAATTTTAAGAATACATACGTTA
Organism: Tipula confusa; assembly: GCA_963556175.1. NCBI lineage: Eukaryota > Metazoa > Arthropoda > Insecta > Diptera > Tipulidae > Tipula > Tipula confusa. The sequence continues at coordinate 5,179,588 of OY744478.1, forward strand.
ATAATAAAACTTTAATAATACTACTATAAAAAAACTATAAAAAATGTCAACTTAATTTTAATACACAACAAAAAAAACTTTAGAAATGGTGTAATTGCTAAAAAACGGTGGATTCGATCGAATTCACCTCTACGTGTGGTAGATTCGCCCATTTATTTAGAATATTCCGAAAGTATTCTGTTTGTACTACATCAAAAGATAGAATAAAAATAATATTATTTGATACATGCAAACAAATTGGTTTGTAGATATACAAATAATGCGTTTTATCATGACTATCTATATAACAGGCACGATTACATCGTAGCGCTCACATACAATCATATCAAAAAAGTACATCATTTTTTGCAGGTAAACAATATAAAAAGTTCCTCAAGTAAAATTTCATGGTAAATTATAGTGTTATATTCAAAAATTTTGTTGTGTTTTAAAAATTTATTTAATTATAAACAAAATAATTCATTTAAATTACATAAATATAAATTGTATTTATAATATTAATATAGAAATAATACTCATATAATAAATATAATATAAATAATAAATTCATTTGGTTATCCATCACAATTTGATTGACTTAAGATTAAATTACCGAGCAATTGGTATCAATTTTTCATCACTTGATTACGATCGGTGATGACGATGAACACAACTATGACCCCCCGTTGGAGTGCAAAATTCATGGGCCGAACCATCGTCCATGCCAGTACAGGCTGGCTGGAGCAATGCAATGTGCAGGTGGATATTTGAAACGCGAACCGGTATTCGCGCGTCCTCGATTTGGCTAGTAATGGCGTAAAGTAGGACGTTAATTAACCGCGAAAGAGTTGGGTGAGCTTCGGCCCCAAAACAGATTGCATAGAAATAAACAAACAAACAAACAAACAAGATTAAATTAACTTTTATTGTAAGTTTTTTATTTTTCTTTCATATTACTAGAAACTAAATAATTATTAAGTTTTCTTTGTTTAGTTTTTTGTTTCATCAGTTTATTTTTTTCATAATTTTTTGATTTGGGGTAATTTTTTAATAGTAAATTGCACAAAGAATTACAAAAAATGTTGAATACTTTTTTATTGGAAAAACCGCATTCACATTCACGTTTTAAATCTATGAAAACCATATTTTCATCTATACTTTTAAATGTTAGGTATACGAGTAAATTTTTTGGATTTGAAATTTTGAAAAAACTATTTGAATATATTTCAGATTTTAAAATTTCTTGAAAAACTGCATTTACATGAAAACAAAGAAATTTAACTTCATCTGTGGGGACTATCCAACCGCCACGTTGAATAGCATTAAAGTAGTCATGAGATGTTTTACATCCTTTAGTTTCAACAATTAAAGCTACGCAAAGATTACAGTGAAGTCTCCTGCACAAAGAGTGGGATATTGCACCACAGGCATATAAATTAGCAGAAATATCTAATGTAACGTTTTTTAAATAATCGGATTGAAATATATCGTCGAATATGTGTAAATTTTCAAAAACCTTTTCGTCAAATATATTGTCATCAGGTTCGACCATATTGTTCAAATTCTGAAAATTTTCTGCATTATGAACAAAAACATTGTGTGTGCGAATTTTTTTTCACACTCCAACAGTGTTTTTGTATTAAAAATATCCCACCAATTTCGAATAATTTGAATAAACTCAGCAGTTGCAACAGTATTTGGATTGGAAATAAGTGCAGCAATAGTAATTTCATGGAAAACATTATCTGCGTAAAGAACTTTTTGAAGTTCAAAAGAGGTTGGATAAACAGATTTATAGTTTAATTTAAATGCCTTTTTTATATGCAAATTTGACTCTAGATGATATAAATCCCTTATATGTTTAAATGAAGCTTCTTTATGCTGAGATGTTTGGAAGTCCGGATAAATAAATGAATTATTTAAATTCAACCAATTGTTTCTCACGTTTTTGAAAATATGGACGGGATCATAGAGGAAATATATATAATGATCAGGATAATTAGGATTTGGAAATCTATTGGTGTTATCCGTATTGAAGTGCTTAAACATACATTGATTAACCCTATTATTGTCTGTAATAATGCATACTATTTGGAAGCCAATATACTGTACAAATTTGATCACTTCCATTGCAATGTTAAAAACTTCAAAACCAGTTGACAAATTTACCGGAACCAATCTAACGACTTCTTTTAAATTATCAAAAGCTGATGTTATCATAAAAGTCTGAACGGTTTTCGCTAATTCAGATTTTTTATTTTCTGCAAAACCAGATATATTTGATGACTTATAAGACAATGCTGCATTGAGATAAATTTCGTCAATAATTAAATTAATTTTTTTTCCCGGCACTTTAAATTTTTGGAAATATGAAATAAATAATTATAGGTATTTACTTTTTTGTCAGGGGAAATACACAATTTGGACGATAATAAACGCAAATGGCTTTCGTGAGGTAAAATTAGATAATTTTTTAATAATTTATAAGTTGCTGGAGAATAAGAGTTAATTACAAATGCAGCAATAATTGTTAAACTTGAATATCGTTTTCTTTTTAAATTCATTAAATTAATTTGGTCAATAACAATGTTCAAATAGTTATTATATTCAAAATTATCAATATGCTGTAAAAGCTCAGATAAATATGACCCAGCTTGCTTTAAATAATATTCGGCGGTAAAAACTTCATCATTTTCTGCATATTTGTATCTAGCTATTAAATTTATGATTTGTGGCCAGGTAGACAGAATTTTATTGTTTGGAAGAATCCATTTTAATTCATGAAATGTTAATATTTTATTGTTTACACTTACTGTGACTTTCATATCCGAATCAATTAAAATAAAGTTTTGAACTGATAAAATATCTTTGCTAATATTTAAGGTGTACAAATGAATTGATACATTTTGATTTAGAATCTGCCACCCACTTAAATCTAATTGGCTTTGAAAATTATTTTTAAAATCATCAAAATTTATTATATTTAATGATAAAAGAAAGTCATTGTTTTTCGTTTCCAAATCAATCATTCGATTTTGTCGACGTTTCTCTGGGTCTGTCCTTTTTTTCATTACTATTGATGGTTTATTAATTTGTTTTTTATTTTCAAAAATAGTTAGAACACAATTTTTTTTAAGTCTACACCTTTTTAGTGAATCCAAATGCAATTCTTCGCTTAAAAAATGGTTTTCACACACTACCGATGATTTTTTAATGGTCCAAGAATTGTAGTTTCCTGATATTATTTTTATCCATTCGTCTTTCAGTTCATTACATTTTGGAAACTGAAATGTGGGAATGTTTCCTTCTGAGTGGCAATCTGGAATCGTGCAGCGTCGAGGCATCTGAGATCTTTGGATCTAAGACGTTTTAAATAAAATACATTGTATGTAATAATAAATGAATAAATAATACAAAATATAATAAAAATATAAACTGTTCGCACTCACTTTATTAATTAAAAACTAACAAAAAAATAAACAAGTTTTCAGAGATGCACAATTGAATTTTAGCAACAAAAATATATTTAATGTACACAGTTTTTGAAAAATCGATTTGAAGATCGAATTGAACGGTTATTTTACAAACTTTTTACACTTATTTATTAATTGTCTATTTAATCTTATTAAATCACAGCACTTTAAAAAAAATAATCACCAGAAATAATTGTTTTCAAATAAAATGTTCGAGTTAATTTAATTATTGCTTATAATATTTATCATATTTATTTGCTTGTTAAGTACGGCATTGGTACGACACAAATACATAAACATTATGTAATCGTGCCTGTTATATAGATAGTCATGGTTTTATATATATATATATATATATATATATATATATATATATATATATATATATATATAGCCATTTTATTTTGTTTTTATATTCTGTTACGTTCTTGTATCACATAGTATTCGGACTATTCCTTTGTCATGTGATCAGTTTTCTATTCCTTTTGTAGAATAAAAGAAAATTTTGTAGAATAAACGAAAAAATAGGTAGCATTGTTTAAAGATTTTCTTACTGATGTGATTACAAAATCACAAAACAAAAGCTATTTATTTATAATTTACACATTTATCTTTTTAACGGCACTAGTTATATATTTCTAACGTTTAATTTTCATTTAAAAATTGTATACAAAACTTTTACTTGTAAATTACAATTAGTACTAAAAACACAAAGAGACATCGAGCTGTCAGATTTTTATATATGCCATTTGGTATGGCGAGTGCCCGTGAGTGGCGCTATTTTTCTTTTTCCAATCGTCAGTTAAATGTTTTCTGTAAACATTATGCCTAGATGGCATATAGATAAACGCAAAAGCAAGCCGTAAATGTTCCTCTTTTATTCATACTACATAATGGAAATAAATTTGTATCCGGATTGAAGTTCTGACTCCAAAAAATTGGCAATATTTTGATACGGTTTATCAGCTTCTAATGGGATTTTGTTGGAGCGTCGATTGTAATAATCTTTAAATTTTTTTTAATATAAATTGATTTATTTTACTAAACAAATTTTGTTAATAAAAACAAATATAAATAACATATATCATAATTTCAACTCAACTTAGCTCAGTTTCATCGAAACGCATTGGACTCGAACTAACCCCACACATGAAAACAAAATGTTACGAGTCGAGTTATCTTTTTTCGTGTCTTTACTGCAAAATCATGTTAGGATCGAGTTTTACATAAATAATTTTTTAGGGAAATTAAACAATAAATTAAATAAAAGTATAAAACTAAGTTAATTAAAACTATATTTTATTGTGAGTTTTACAACAGCAATAAACGTATTTTGTTGGTCACTGAAATAAGAATATAAATGACAAATTTCCCCTTATTTTAATATGTGTAATAAGACCATCAAACAATTGGATTGAAAAAAAGGAGAAATTTAGTTTCAATTCAATTTTTAGATGATTTTACATTAAAATAAGGGGAAACTTTCAATTTTTTATTTCAGTGACCAATATACACGAATATACTACGTGTAGGATAAAGAAGTACCGACACGACCATTTTTTATTTTATTTACTATAATCAGCAAAAGTGCAGTTGTTGTTTATTGAATTTAAATTTATTACAAATGGTAATTTATGTAAGATGACAACTAAACATTTTATGTAATTTTCACATTGTTTCGTGAAAATTTTTTTAGTAACTTGTTGTGCCCTAGAAACACATAGTACATTTTACGACCGAGAATTAGAACTAAAGTCGATTTCGGCCAGGAATGTAAGTTTATCTTATTCTTTTAACCGATTCTAGCGATCGGTCATTTTTGTTTCATAAATTTTTGAAATAATTGATTAGGTTAAGTCCATCGAATTTTCGTAAAGTTGGAAGCCAATATCAATATTTGTTTGCAGAAATTTTAAGAAGTTAAAAATTGTCTCTGCATATTATGTGCTAGGTAAGAAAAATAATATATTGCCTTAGTGTACGTTTCCACCAAATAATTTTTTTTAAATCGCACCTCACACGGATAGTATACATTCTCAAAAAATTGCGTCTTAGCCAAAACCCTCTTTACTACAAGCCAGAACCATCTAAACTACAAGCCGTATTGTTTGCATACTCATGCTAAACAAAAATATATACTTTGATTGTATTGTAAGTAGAAAATCGTGTCGAGATATGATAGCGAATATTGTGTAAAAGAAATAAACAATAAAATCAAACAATGCGCATGCGTTACAATTTTATTTATTTATTTTTATATGGAGTTTTGATATTTACCAACACATCTAAAGTATATATTTTCACTAATACATTTTAAAAATACATGATGATGTGTGTCAACGAAAGTTACAAGACGGCTTGTAGTAAAGAGGGTTTTGGTGGAAATATATACTTTAGATGTGTTACTAACTTTCAAAATCCGTATATAAAAAATTGTAATTTTCTCTTTAAATAACGCACACCATTACCATAATTGAGTATTTTTCACGCACACCATTAACATAATTGAGAATTTTTCTCTCTACTGGTGGTAGGTATCAAACGTCAAATTTTATTTTATTTGTTTAGTGTATTATGTGAATTATGTGAATTGTGAAATTTTCAAGTTAAATTTATTAATTATTTTTAATTATATATATATATATATATATATATATATATATATATATATATATATATATATATATATATATATATATATATATATATATATATATATTTATATATATTTATATATATATATATATATATATATATATATATATATATATATATATATATATATATATATATTTATATATATATATATATATTTATTTTTTATATATTTTTTTATTCCATTATCTTTTATTGTTTATTTTATTATAAAAATTTAACAAACAAAATATAATTAATTCTACTTAAGGGAAAAAATTGCTCGAAGTTGGTGTAGCTTTTTGGACAAATTAGTAATTGTTTCAGTCGCAAGTAAATTTTAAAATATTATTTAGGATTTAACTTAAATAATCACGGTTGGTTTTCCAAATTTTCCACCAATTTTTTTGATTGTAATTATACATTTTCACTAAATTATGAAAAGCAAATGTAGCTTTTCTCAATTATTATCCAAAGGAACTATGACTATTATGGGAACCGCTCAGAACTGGATATTTCAAAATAGGATTTGACAAAACAAGATAAGGTACAAAACTGGATATTTCAAAATTGGATATTTCAATACGAGGTAAGGTACAAAACGAGATATGGTACAAAACTGGATATTTCAAAACAGGATATTTCGACATGTGATTTAAACTTAAAATGATTTTTTAGGAAAGTTCTGGAATATGGCCAATTAGGGAGGAACTCGGCGAATTCTTAACCGATTTTGATGAAATTCGATACGTAGGAAGAAAATGGGGTTTTAAAATGATTTTTTGGGAAAGTTCTGGAATATGGCCAATTAGGAAGGAACTCGGTGATTTCTTAACCGATTTTGATGAAATTCGATATGTAGGATAAAAATAGGATTTAAATATGATTTTTTGGGAAAGTTCTGGAATATGGCCAGTTAGAAAGGAACTCAGCGAGTTCTTAACCGATTATGATGAAATTCGATATGTAGGATGCAAATAGGATTTTAAAATGATTTTTTCAAGTCAATGATTATTTTAATAAGATGAGAAAAACAGCAATTAATTTGTGGTTTATTAGTAGGAATAACATCGATTTATGTTGAACTAGTTTCAGTGAAATAAGTTGGCTCTGTATTCACAATATGCAAATCAATCGATTCCAAAAAATCCTTAAATTTGGTGCTTAGTGTATTAGTTTTAAAAACATTGATATTAAAATCACCAATTAACATTATGTCCATGAAATTATAGGATGAAGACAACAGCATTTTGAATATCCAAAATACCTTTTACGTCAGGCGGCCGATAAAAAGCACCAATAAGAATATTGAATCCTAAAGTAAAATATTAACAAAAAAAAACTCAGTATGACAACCATTAGATTTACTAAGCACTGTGTACTGAAGCCCATCACGCAAATATAGATCTATTCCACCGTGAGTTTTCAGATGACGATCATTTCGAATTAAAGTATTAAAGTATATATTAGCTTCATAATCTTTGCGTAAAGGTTGCGACTATGTCTCCGTAACGCAAATAGCATCAAATGGTACATCGTTAACAATAAACCTGATTTCATCCAATTTACCTTTCTTGTGTAAAGGTAAAAGACTTTGAGAATTAAAGTCACCAACATTAAAATTATTTAGTTTTGGTTTGTCAGCCGATTTGAGAACTATATTAGTGTAAGCTTTGTTCATGGATGTACAATTGAAATTACCTGACATATATAATTAGACAGTGTAAATTTTGAAACCTGCGGACTAACAACATAATTATATGTTATAATTATTCGCTGTTTGCGAAGCTTGTAGGAAATAACGTCTTAATTATTCTACCTTTGTTTGTACATACATATAAATTTGATTTGATTTTAAAAAATGACCTAAAACTAATAAAATAATAAAATAAAAAATTGGACTAAAAAAAGTTATAATTACACAATATGTGTAATTATAACTTTTAATTATGTGTCCATAATATAATAATATAATAATATAATAATATTATAATATAATAATATAATAATATAATAATATAATAATATAATAATATAATAATATAATAATATAATAATATAATAATATAATAATATAATAATATAATAATATAATAATATAATAATATAATAATATAATAATATAATAATATAATAATATAATAATATAATAATATAATAATATAATAATATAATAATATAATAATATAATAATATAATAATATAATAATATAATAATATAATAATATAATAATATAATAATATAATAATATAATAATATAATAATATAATAATATAATAATATAATAATATAATAATATAATAATATAATAATATAATAATATAATAATATAATAATATAATAATATAATAATATAATAATATAATAATATAATAATATAATAATATAATAATATAATAATATAATAATATAATAATATAATAATATAATAATATAATAATATAATAATATAATAATATAATAATATAATAATATAATAATATAATAATATAATAATATAATAATATAATAATATAATAATATAATAATATAATAATATAATAATATAATAATATAATAATATAATAATATAATAATATAATAATATAATAATATAATAATATAATAATATAATAATATAATAATATAATAATATAATAATATAATAATATAATAATATAATAATATAATAATATAATAATATAATAATATAATAATATAATAATATAATAATATAATAATATAATAATATAATAATATAATAATATAATAATATAATAATATAATAATATAATAATATAATAATATAATAATATAATAATATAATAATATAATAATATAATAATATAATAATATAATAATATAATAATATAATAATATAATAATATAATAATATAATAATATAATAATATAATAATATAATAATATAATAATATAATAATATAATAATATAATAATATAATAATATAATAATATAATAATATAATAATATAATAATATAATAATATAATAATATAATAATATAATAATATAATAATATAATAATATAATAATATAATAATATAATAATATAATAATATAATAATATAATAATATAATAATATAATAATATAATAATATAATAATATAATAATATAATAATATAATAATATAATAATATAATAATATAATAATATAATAATATAATAATATAATAATATAATAATATAATAATATAATAATATAATAATATAATAATATAATAATATAATAATATAATAATATAATAATATAATAATATAATAATATAATAATATAATAATATAATAATATAATAATATAATAATATAATAATATAATAATATAATAATATAATAATATAATAATATAATAATATAATAATATAATAATATAATAATATAATAATATAATAATATAATAATATAATAATATAATAATATAATAATATAATAATATAATAATATAATAATATAATAATATAATAATATAATAATATAATAATATAATAATATAATAATATAATAATATAATAATATAATAATATAATAATATAATAATATAATAATATAATAATATAATAATATAATAATATAATAATATAATAATATAATAATATAATAATATAATAATATAATAATATAATAATATAATAATATAATAATATAATAATATAATAATATAATAATATAATAATATAATAATATAATAATATAATAATATAATAATATAATAATATAATAATATAATAATATAATAATATAATAATATAATAATATAATAATATAATAATATAATAATATAATAATATAATAATATAATAATATAATAATATAATAATATAATAATATAATAATATAATAATATAATAATATAATAATATAATAATATAATAATATAATAATATAATAATATAATAATATAATAATATAATAATATAATAATATAATAATATAATAATATAATAATATAATAATATAATAATATAATAATATAATAATATAATAATATAATAATATAATAATATAATAATATAATAATATAATAATATAATAATATAATAATATAATAATATAATAATATAATAATATAATAATATAATAATATAATAATATAATAATATAATAATATAATAATATAATAATATAATAATATAATAATATAATAATATAATAATATAATAATATAATAATATAATAATATAATAATATAATAATATAATAATATAATAATATAATAATATAATAATATAATAATATAATAATATAATAATATAATAATATAATAATATAATAATATAATAATATAATAATATAATAATATAATAATATAATAATATAATAATATAATAATATAATAATATAATAATATAATAATATAATAATATAATAATATAATAATATAATAATATAATAATATAATAATATAATAATATAATAATATAATAATATAATAATATAATAATATAATAATATAATAATATAATAATATAATAATATAATAATATAATAATATAATAATATAATAATATAATAATATAATAATATAATAATATAATAATATAATAATATAATAATATAATAATATAATAATATAATAATATAATAATATAATAATATAATAATATAATAATATAATAATATAATAATATAATAATATAATAATATAATAATATAATAATATAATAATATAATAATATAATAATATAATAATATAATAATATAATAATATAATAATATAATAATATAATAATATAATAATATAATAATATAATAATATAATAATATAATAATATAATAATATAATAATATAATAATATAATAATATAATAATATAATAATATAATAATATAATAATATAATAATATAATAATATAATAATATAATAATATAATAATATAATAATATAATAATATAATAATATAATAATATAATAATATAATAATATAATAATATAATAATATAATAATATAATAATATAATAATATAATAATATAATAATATAATAATATAATAATATAATAATATAATAATATAATAATATAATAATATAATAATATAATAATATAATAATATAATAATATAATAATATAATAATATAATAATATAATAATATAATAATATAATAATATAATAATATAATAATATAATAATATAATAATATAATAATATAATAATATAATAATATAATAATATAATAATATAATAATATAATAATATAATAATATAATAATATAATAATATAATAATATAATAATATAATAATATAATAATATAATAATATAATAATATAATAATATAATAATATAATAATATAATAATATAATAATATAATAATATAATAATATAATAATATAATAATATAATAATATAATAATATAATAATATAATAATATAATAATATAATAATATAATAATATAATAATATAATAATATAATAATATAATAATATAATAATATAATAATATAATAATATAATAATATAATAATATAATAATATAATAATATAATAATATAATAATATAATAATATAATAATATAATAATATAATAATATAATAATATAATAATATAATAATATAATAATATAATAATATAATAATATAATAATATAATAATATAATAATATAATAATATAATAATATAATAATATAATAATATAATAATATAATAATATAATAATATAATAATATAATAATATAATAATATAATAATATAATAATATAATAATATAATAATATAATAATATAATAATATAATAATATAATAATATAATAATATAATAATATAATAATATAATAATATAATAATATAATAATATAATAATATAATAATATAATAATATAATAATATAATAATATAATAATATAATAATATAATAATATAATAATATAATAATATAATAATATAATAATATAATAATATAATAATATAATAATATAATAATATAATAATATAATAATATAATAATATAATAATATAATAATATAATAATATAATAATATAATAATATAATAATATAATAATATAATAATATAATAATATAATAATATAATAATATAATAATATAATAATATAATAATATAATAATATAATAATATAATAATATAATAATATAATAATATAATAATATAATAATATAATAATATAATAATATAATAATATAATAATATAATAATATAATAATATAATAATATAATAATATAATAATATAATAATATAATAATATAATAATATAATAATATAATAATATAATAATATAATAATATAATAATATAATAATATAATAATATAATAATATAATAATATAATAATATAATAATATAATAATATAATAATATAATAATATAATAATATAATAATATAATAATATAATAATATAATAATATAATAATATAATAATATAATAATATAATAATATAATAATATAATAATATAATAATATAATAATATAATAATATAATAATATAATAATATAATAATATAATAATATAATAATATAATAATATAATAATATAATAATATAATAATATAATAATATAATAATATAATAATATAATAATATAATAATATAATAATATAATAATATAATAATATAATAATATAATAATATAATAATATAATAATATAATAATATAATAATATAATAATATAATAATATAATAATATAATAATATAATAATATAATAATATAATAATATAATAATATAATAATATAATAATATAATAATATAATAATATAATAATATAATAATATAATAATATAATAATATAATAATATAATAATATAATAATATAATAATATAATAATATAATAATATAATAATATAATAATATAATAATATAATAATATAATAATATAATAATATAATAATATAATAATATAATAATATAATAATATAATAATATAATAATATAATAATATAATAATATAATAATATAATAATATAATAATATAATAATATAATAATATAATAATATAATAATATAATAATATAATAATATAATAATATAATAATATAATAATATAATAATATAATAATATAATAATATAATAATATAATAATATAATAATATAATAATATAATAATATAATAATATAATAATATAATAATATAATAATATAATAATATAATAATATAATAATATAATAATATAATAATATAATAATATAATAATATAATAATATAATAATATAATAATATAATAATATAATAATATAATAATATAATAATATAATAATATAATAATATAATAATATAATAATATAATAATATAATAATATAATAATATAATAATATAATAATATAATAATATAATAATATAATAATATAATAATATAATAATATAATAATATAATAATATAATAATATAATAATATAATAATATAATAATATAATAATATAATAATATAATAATATAATAATATAATAATATAATAATATAATAATATAATAATATAATAATATAATAATATAATAATATAATAATATAATAATATAATAATATAATAATATAATAATATAATAATATAATAATATAATAATATAATAATATAATAATATAATAATATAATAATATAATAATATAATAATATAATAATATAATAATATAATAATATAATAATATAATAATATAATAATATAATAATATAATAATATAATAATATAATAATATAATAATATAATAATATAATAATATAATAATATAATAATATAATAATATAATAATATAATAATATAATAATATAATAATATAATAATATAATAATATAATAATATAATAATATAATAATATAATAATATAATAATATAATAATATAATAATATAATAATATAATAATATAATAATATAATAATATAATAATATAATAATATAATAATATAATAATATAATAATATAATAATATAATAATATAATAATATAATAATATAATAATATAATAATATAATAATATAATAATATAATAATATAATAATATAATAATATAATAATATAATAATATAATAATATAATAATATAATAATATAATAATATAATAATATAATAATATAATAATATAATAATATAATAATATAATAATATAATAATATAATAATATAATAATATAATAATATAATAATATAATAATATAATAATATAATAATATAATAATATAATAATATAATAATATAATAATATAATAATATAATAATATAATAATATAATAATATAATAATATAATAATATAATAATATAATAATATAATAATATAATAATATAATAATATAATAATATAATAATATAATAATATAATAATATAATAATATAATAATATAATAATATAATAATATAATAATATAATAATATAATAATATAATAATATAATAATATAATAATATAATAATATAATAATATAATAATATAATAATATAATAATATAATAATATAATAATATAATAATATAATAATATAATAATATAATAATATAATAATATAATAATATAATAATATAATAATATAATAATATAATAATATAATAATATAATAATATAATAATATAATAATATAATAATATAATAATATAATAATATAATAATATAATAATATAATAATATAATAATATAATAATATAATAATATAATAATATAATAATATAATAATATAATAATATAATAATATAATAATATAATAATATAATAATATAATAATATAATAATATAATAATATAATAATATAATAATATAATAATATAATAATATAATAATATAATAATATAATAATATAATAATATAATAATATAATAATATAATAATATAATAATATAATAATATAATAATATAATAATATAATAATATAATAATATAATAATATAATAATATAATAATATAATAATATAATAATATAATAATATAATAATATAATAATATAATAATATAATAATATAATAATATAATAATATAATAATATAATAATATAATAATATAATAATATAATAATATAATAGGATTGTAATGGGTTAATAGTTTTGATAATAATTTTAGTTCATAATTTCCAGCTACAAAGTTGGTTCCGGTGTCACCACAAAAAAACTCATCGTCTATCAATAAATCTCCGCAATGGCGCTCTAGATGAACTCGTGTCCAGGCTGTTCACGACCTCTAAGTGAACTGATTTTAGGCAGCTTTGCGCAATTTACTCCTTTTTATAAGGATCGGCTCTGCATAATCATGACCATAATTTTGGTATGGACGATGTTGAGTTACTCTTTTGACAGGTAAATCACCCATTTTTTTGATTTGATCGTGTGGTTTGATGTCGTATACAGATGACGCAATTTTTAATGAGTCGTTTTATAAAATTTCGACCGACTAACATCCAGAATTTTAGCCGAAAAATATTTAATACGATTGAAATTCCACCATGTAAAACGCTGGGAGATATTTCTTTGATGATTAAGAAGATTACCAGGTGACAGCGTGGTAGAATGATCGGATGCTATGAACTGTGCTTGAAATGCGAATTTTTTAGACGCCAACTCTGAGAATACCATCAGTAGCCAAAAAAATATCTAGTAATTTTAATCTTGGGTTGGATTGGAGTTTACGAGTTCTGTCGAATCCTGGTTAGTTCGTCTCAAAAGCCTTCATTTTGAATTACTCGCATTATTACTTTGTCTGCATAGGTTAGAGTTCCTCAATTTGTAGCGGCCCGACAACCTTATTTTAGATTCCTTTTGATAATCATGCAAATCGCAACACAAACGCTCTCTAGAACGCTTGAGTTTCATATAGGTTGAACAAGATTTTATGAGTTCATCAATTACGAATGGGTTTGCGTCCAGATTTGTGCATAATAATGGCGTTGATTTCTATTCGCTTATGACGAGACTACATTTTCTGAACTGTAGTTGGTGTTTTTTGCCAATTTGCTTCCTCTTGTTCGAGCCATGGAGGTTCCTTCCACCATAACTCTGATTGATACAATCGATCTGGATCCACTCCTCTGGTAATTAAATCTGCTGAATTCTGTTTACTTGGTGCGTATCACCATTATTGAGTAGGAATCTCGTATTGTGTTTCGTTGGATGTGGTGGCCTAAGATGTTGAGGTTTTGTACCCCGTTCAGGCTCATGTATTTTAAGCCAATTATGCTGAGTTTCGCCCACTAGATGTTAAGGTCCTTCATTGTATGTATATCAGTCTCCTTAACCTCCAGGCGGTAGATGCTATTGTCCGACTTCTGCTGCGTTAATCGATTGATATGGGAAAACAAGCCACGCCCTGGTTTGATTTTTTGGCCGATTTGATCATTTACACGATTGATCTCTGCTTTGATTAGTGTAACTTGGTTGTTGTAATGTACACCCTCTCTTTTAATCCTCTTTAATGCTGCAATACACTTTCGTTTGTGCTTGTATAGTAAGTTCGATGTTCCGGTTCGTAAAACACTCCATGTTATTTTTACGCCAAATCTCCGCACTGCTAATGCAAATGTTATGCATGATAAGCTGGGCGATTGTGGTAATGTGTTGCTCAGTTTGAATGTCGTCGATATTGTGTGTTGTTGGCAATTTATTTGGTACTTTGTTGCCCTTTAGGTGTTTGTTATATAAATATTACAATCTTTTCTGCCAAATTGCCCAAATAACATTTTGCGCAATATCTTTTTGTGAGTATTGCCGATTGGATAATTGGTTTGTAGTTGCCCCAAATTGCGGTAAACTAGTTCTATGGCTTTATGACTGCTGCCATAAATGTGGGATAATGCCATTTGTGTCGGTTTATTATCGTCGATCGATTAAGACTATGTCTAGAATATTGTCCGTTCTGATAAATGTTGGAGCGTCGGGGTAATATAGTTGTGTCTTGAATGTATTGCTGTTCAGGTGGAGTCAATTATTAAGCTTGTTGCCGCGTGGATTGAACATTTTGCTGTCCCAACTATAGTGTGATATCACTACATGTGATAATCCGTTCAGATTTCCTCTCGATTATTTTGGCCATGTATTTTACCTTCTGGGCTAGACTTACAACCATATCATGATTGTTATTAATAATATTACTAGTTTTGGTAGTTGTATTGTTGTTGTTGTTAATATTACAGTGTTCCCGGAACATGTCATTTGCTGGATTATTGTTGACAGTTTATTTGACCTAATATACGGAAAGGCCGTGATAAGGGGCTGAATGGCAATTATTATTCAATGAGCGTGTTTTTACAAGTTTGGCAAATTCAGAGCTGAACTCACTCACGTCCAATATAATATCGGTACTCATTTGATTATTATTGCTCGTCTAAACGAGGCAGCCCGTGTGATGCTGATATGCACCTTTTCGTGCCCCAGCTTGTGCTCTTGGATTTTTTTTTCACTTTCTCCTATAAAAAGTATACTAACCTTGATTTTAATACACCTTCACTAGGGTCCCCTGTTGTTTAAATAAGTTTTTTAACGGAATATTTTATTTTACCGTTATGCAAAAATAATAATAATAAATAACAAAAATAAATAAATTTAAAATTATGTTTGTGTAAGTACGTATATCGTAAATCAAGTTGTTTGCCACGTTTTTATATCACACACACCACGAAATTATTTTTTGTTTGCATTTTTTTTTAAATAATCATTAATTAGTTTTATATGTATTGACTCTTCAACGCTCAATGAAAAACTTTTGTTGTTAATGTTGTTTATTGTTAATGTCGTTTATTATATAAAGGATTTATCAGTCAAACGATTCCAGGAGCGGAATGCTACACTAGGAAGAGATACACTAGATGATTTTGAAGGGTCGCTTTCAAAGGGGATGAAAATCATTTTAGAAGTTTGTATCGGCCATTAGTCGATTAGCACACCATGCAAATATCCTCATATACCCTAATATATCAGCTAAATTACAACAAATATAGCAAAGAAATTATTTGGCAACAAAAGAGGGGTAGATTACCATTGCCTAGACTATGGTGAGTGAGCGTGAAATAGTGGCTAGGAATGAGAGCCGATCAAGCATGTTATAATATGGATCATCGAGAGAAACTACCACAGATCTGTTAAATAATTGCGTCTACATTGTAAAATGCTTCTGGGTCATCTAGGTGGTGGCTTTCTAGATAAGGCCTTAGATAAGGACTCTAAACCTCTCGGGGTAAGCGGAAAATGTCGAGTGGTGTTGTCAATTGTTAAATGTGAAGAAAAGAACGGCAGCATCCGAATGAAGAAGGATAGCTACTCACAGCAACAATAAATAAAATATTAAAAACATAAAAAAATGGCCAAAATCCAAAAAACTGAATTGCAGAGTTTTCTGGGGTTATGAAGAGTTTTCTGGTGTTACTTGTCCATCTAGATTTTTAAATTGAAGAACCCACTGTAGTGCTCGCGATCCATTCGTAAATGGAATTTTTGGCTATAGATCTTTTTCTGGGTCATCTCCTTCATTACCACCGCCGCCATATTGGATACTGCATCTCATTTGACTTGATTATCCAGCATGTGTTGAACAATATTATGTGGCGTCACGCGTTCCATAAGCGTCTCTTGTAAAGTCGATCGGGCGTCGTTGAATCTCGGGCAAAAGAAGAATATGTGCTCGATCGCTCCTCTGAATTTGTGCAAGCACATAAGACTGGCTATTAACAGTTAGGTCCAACGGCCCTTTCCTCACTCGTTCCACCGTGCCTGCCAGAGTTCGATGCTGGTGCACCTGATGGCAGTCTGCCGCTCCTTTTGATCATTATCCCCTCCATATCTGGTTTGGTACCGGTTTTTCGCCTCGGCCACTAGTAGATCCAGGGGTACCATGCCGGCAATCCCCAGAGCAGCATTTGTAGGGGTCGTGCGGAATGCACTGATCACTCTTAGTGCACTCGTCCTGTATGTCGACTCTAAGCCGTGTAGATAAGTCATACATTATTTTGGACTTAACCACGCTTGCAATAAGGCTTCTCTTCATGTGTTTTGGCCCACCACCATTGGGCATTATACGACAGATGTTGGTGCATGTTAGTGCCGTTTTGGTGTCCACACATTTGATTCGGGGTGACACTAGAACTGCCTCTGTTTTGTGATCAGCCAACTGCAGTCCGAATCTCGCTAGCCAATTCATCAGAGCAATGATTGTTTGGTTTGTTCTAAGAATAGCCTCTTTCAGGTGTTTTGCAGTTGCCACTATCGCTATGCCGTCCGCTTATCCAATGGTATCGACCTCATCATGCATGAAAAATCCATAAAAGCGGGCTAATCCCCGAAACTTGAGGGACTCTTCCAGTGATTGCGTGCTCTCGTGGGCCTTTTTCCGTATCATATGGCACTATCCTGTTTTTGAAATAACTATCCACTATTAGTCTGAAATACGCTGGCATCTGAAATTAGGACAACGATTCTGCAATTCTCGGGCAGTTGTCAGAGTTGAACGCAGTTTTTACGTCAAGAGTGACGATCATACAATACTTCTTTGAAGAGTGAGCGATACGCAGATGGATCTTCGGGGGTGGCTCGTTAGGGTTTGATACCAACACCAGCCGTTGTCACTTCCAACGGTGTAGGGATACCGCGGTTTTAAACACTAGGTCAGGGATGTTATCTGGACCAGGTGCCAGTTGGTCCCCAAACTTATTAATTGCTCGCATTACTTTTTTTGATGTTACGCCCGGAATATTGCCCGAGACTTTGCTGGTTTGGCGTGTAATCTTGCGCTGGAAACAGCGTTTCCACAATCTTTTTGAGCAGTACTGGGCACCTCGTTATTGGCTTTCTGTAACACGGAAACTTTCTCATTACCAGTTTGTACACTGTGCCCCAAGGGTCCATTTTGGCACAAACACATAGCTCTACGAAAGTTCTGCGTTTGCTTCTCCTGCATTGGTGACATATTTTACGCGGCGATGTTTTCTGCCCATCAGTAGACCGGTTTATGGCATCCACCATAAGTCCTCCTGATCATTGCTGCATCACCCGTCATTTCTATCTGCCTCGCGAGTTTGTCTGTCATTTCTATTGCCGAGCTACTCAATGACATGCACTCTATAGCATGATCGCAAAAATGTTACTATCAAATGTTTCGACCCACCAGCCTGTATGCCTTCGGTCCACGGCTCGGATCCCTACACTGTTTCACAGGTCACAAACAATTGCCCGATGGTCACTATGTTTGTAAATGTCACTCAACATCCAGGTCACTTGCCTAACAAGTCCACTGCTAATGCACCCAGATCGCCGCTTTTCCAAAATAGTTTCCTCTGTCCATACACCGCGATCTTTGCTTCAGTAGGGTTCACTTAATAGTACCACATCTATTTCATGTTCCCTCACAGTCTGCAATAAAAGCACTTACGCTGTCGCACAATGGTTCAGATTGAGTTGTAGGGATCGGATGGCCACTAATATTAAGACATGTGTCCCATAGTAAAAGCATAGATGTAAAACTCTTTTGGGCACAATCCGAAAGCCTGGTAATGCTACCAAAGGTTGGATTTCGGAGATTCTACGAGTATATTATGGCGGAATAAGTCGAGTTCACCTGGGAATCAGCAATACACAAAGCAAAATATGACAACGATTCCACTGGTCGGGGTGTAGACAGTCAGAAAAAGGACCCATCTAAAAAATCCGGTTAAGCAACAGTATAACGTCGGAGCACCATTCGAAAGAATAGTGATGGATGTGGTAGGTCCATTTTCAACTACTGAGATTGGCAATAAATATGTGATGAAAGTCCAAATCAGAGGGCAATAACAATATCTGTACCGATGGGGATTTATACGAATCAAAGAAGAAATTGCTTATTCCCCTAATATACTTTGTAATATATCTAGAGACATCTATGTAATACTAGTATAAGTAAAATTTGGGACACATTTTAAAAAAAACATTATTTTGTTGATCATTGAGACAACTTGGCTAAATAGGAAATATAAAGTGAAAGAAGCTTAACAAAGAATTTACTTGCAATCCAGTTATACTCGAACCTTGAGTAGGCGGCATACACCAAAATACTTAAAAAGTTTGTTTTACGAATAATTTATTTAGTATTCAACCCTTTTTGGACAACAGCCTTAGTTGGTACGTTTCTTCGAATATTAATTTTGGTTTAATCGCAGGTCTTTTATTATTTTCGTTAGATGACACTACTAGATGTGTAGTAGAATTAAAGATACATACCTGATATAGATTTAATCAAAGATACTTATCAGAGATATAGCCTACATTTTTTTATCAAGCTAGTTTTGGTTAAAATAAATAGCAAAGACCTAATACAGGGTGTTTAATTTAAGAGAATTTTATTGAACTCTGTAATCAGTTATTGTTTAAAAAAATTTTTATTACATTTCTGATAACATACAATTCAGTAATTAACAGTTCTTACAAGTAGGTGCAGGTGCCGTTTAACTGTTCACTCCAGTGGACTTGATAATTTTCACTGTTCCTCATTAAAATGTCCTAATTTATCTCATTCATGTTTTACTTTGTACATTCAAAAGTGCATCTGCGTGATGCATGGCAGCCATTATCATTAAGTTGGTCTGATTTTTCGCCAATTCTCGCATTAAAGTTGCCTTCTACGGCGAGCAAAGGATACTGTGGACCTATGGTAAAAAAATTGCAATTAATTAACCATTATCTTAATTATAGTCACAATTTTAGTACCAACCTTCCATTGGGAATCTACTTTTATTCCACTCGCACAGTCGATCGCCATTCATCTCGAACCATCGAACGTTGCCTAGATACTAGTTCTCAGCGATTTTTGTTGAATCATAGATCGACCGTATGACTTACTTCTCGAATTTGGAGAATGTTCTGCAATCGTTGAAGCGTCAGGGCCAGCTGTGGCTTCTGTAGTTTAGCACGGGTCAAATCTAAAGCGCGTGTTTGCATGACTGTCGTCTCATAGATGTTTTGATCGCAAAAATCATCAATAACTGACCACGATATTCCGATCACTTTCGCTTCGTCGGATTCCGTGTTAATATTCAAATTCTTGTCTACCGAGTGAGTGAATTCGAATTACCTGCCATGTAATTGTTATTGCTTCATCTTCCTATGAGTAAGATTCGAGCCGGTCGTCCACATAATGGTAGTGGCCGATTGCTGCTGACGCTTGGGAACTTTCTTCTTGATATTTCCGATCTCTGATCTTCATCGAATATTTTAATTTGATGGAACAATTTTTTTATGTCAGCCACTAGCGCGGAAGTGCGTTGATGGAATCTCATTAAGATGTATTGTAGTGGTACAAGCAAATAAAGCGTAATCAAGCGATCTTGTGTTCAGCTCTGATGCTGCATTCCAGACCAATCTGGATTTCTGGAAAGAAAACAAATAAAAAAATATTTTTGATTTGCTTAACATAAACAGCCCGCCTTGAATTTATGTAGGTATTCAAAATATTTACCGAGCAAATGGCGCAATGGTGAAGGCTCCGGTGCTTGGGTCGGGAAGTATCGGGTTCGAATCCCAACAGGGAAGCGTTGCAAAAGGCATTTTTTATCATCTGATTTCGATCGGTGATGATGGATGAACACAAATATGACCCCTGTTGAAGTGCAGAATCCATGGTCTATGCTAGTACAAGCTGGCTGAAGCAATGTAATGTGCAGACGGTATTCAAAGCGAACCAGTATTCGTGCGTCTTCGATTTGGCTGGCAACGGCGTAAGGTAAAATGTTAAAAAGTAACCGCGAAATAGTTGGGAGTGTGTTTTGGCCCCATAACAAACAGATGGCATCGATATATAAAATAAAAAAAAACAGTTGCTCATCAGTGATACCATCCTGGTCGGAATGCAATTGTGTAATTCTTCCAAAAGACCATTTTCGCGTAGGTTAGTTGTCATCTTTTAGTAGTACCAATTCATCTATAGAAAGGGCTCGTTTTTTTGCTGCCCATTTATGTCGGTGCTGAAGAACATTTAGATATTCGGAACTTAATCTATGCTAAAATTGTTGATGTAGCTTTCGAAGATGTGCATATATCTAGTTGACAATGCGACTTTGATATCCCTTACGTCATGCTCGATAATCGCATTTAATAGACTACCTATCAGGGAATGGCCAGGTGTTAACGCTTTTAGCTCATTTGGATCTGATGATATTGATGTACTCACGCCCAAGTTCAATACAGCTTCGATTTAAATAACAAGTTTATTGAGCTCTTCGAAGGTAAGTGAGGAGTTTCCAACTACATGAATTAAATGGTGCTTAGCTGCCTTCACAGCAACCTCCCAGAGGCCACCAAAATGATATGAGGAATGATGTAAAAGTGAAAATAATCTTGTGACAGCTGCCAAATAAGTCCAAGCGTTTTGATGACGTCGTTATACATTATGTTGAGATGAACCTCTCGCATGTCTTTTGGCGTAGATTGTAGAAAATCTGGGTTCGAATCCTCCCTTGTCTAAAAGCTTGAATAAATCATCTCGTATTTTGATACAGTCTTCATTAGTGTTGGAGCGACATGACGTATTTGTCATAAAACGGTTAATTTAATTGATTTGTAATGTTTTTTCAATTTTTAAAATCTAATTTGTATTAATTTTAAAGTTTTGTGTCAAATAAAATGTATATAAATTTGATTTTCGGTGATTACATGACGTATTGGTCATAAAACGGTTAATTTAAATGATTTTTAATGTTTAAAATTTTTTTTAAAATCTTATTTGTATTAATTTTAAAGTTTTGTGTCAAATAAAGTGTATATAAATTAGATTTTCAGCGATTACATGACGTATTGTTCATAAAACGGGTAATTTAATTAATTTGTAATGTTTAATCAATTTTCTCAAATATAATTTGTATTAATTTTAATGTTTTGTGTCAAATAAAGTGTATATAAATTAAATTTTCGGCGATTACATGACGTATTGGTCATAAAACGGATATTTCAATTGATTTGTAATTTTTTTCAATTTTTTAAAATATAATTTTTATTAATTTTACAGTTTTGTGTCAAATAAAGTGTATATAAATTAGTTTTTCGGTGATTACATGATGTATTGGTCATAAAACGGTTAATTTAATTAATTTGTAATGTTTAATCAATTTTCTCAAATATAATTTGTATTAATTTTAAAGTTTTTTGCCAAATAAAGTGTATATAAATTAGATTTTCAGCGATTACATGACGTATTGTTCATAAAACGGGTAATTTAATTAATTTGTAATGTTTAATCAATTTTCTCAAATATAATTTGTATTAATTTTAATGTTTTGTGTCAAATAAAGTGTATATAAATTAAATTTTCGGCGATTACATGACGTATTGGTCATAAAACGGATAATCCAATTGATTTGTAATTTTTTCAATTTCTTAAAATCTAATTTGTATTAATTTTAAAGCTTTGTGTCAAATAAAATGTATATAAATTAAATTTTCGGTGATTACAGGACGTTTTATTAGTAAAACGGTTAATTCAATTGTTTTTTCAATTTTCTAAAATATAATTTATATTAATTTTAAAGTTTGTGTCAAATAAAGAGTATATAAGATAGATTTTAGGCGATTCCATGATGTATTGGTTATAACGGTTAATTCAATAGATTTGTAAATTTTTTCAATTTTTTAAATTCTAATTTGTATTAATTTTAAAGTTTTGTGTCAAATAAAATGTATATAAATTAGTTTTTCGGTGATTACATGACGTATTGGTCATGTTCGGGGAAGCAGAGAATGAATACGAGGAGCTTAATCATATGTCTAAACTAGTTCTCTGCGGAAGATTAAACGAACATTCCTATTTTCTGCCACATCATGCTGTGGTCAAACCAAGCAGCACTGCAACCAAGGTTCACGTATTTTTTGATGGGTCATGCAAGACAAATTCGGGATTGTCCCTTAACGATATTTTAATATGTGGGCCAGTTGTTCAATCTAGTCTTTGGGATATATTGCTAAGGTTCAAAAAAATACAAGTATGTGATGGCAGTAGATATGGAAAAAATGTATCGCCAGATACAAATAGTAGACACAGACAGGCAATACCAACATATTTTATGGCGAGAACATCATGATCAGGAAATTAAGACTTAGGGTTGGAGAATTTATAGGAATATCCTGAGGCAGGAAGATCAGTTCTAAACGATTTCTATGTGGATGATTTCCTGTCAGGTGCGGACACTATAAACGAATTGAAGTCTCTGAAATTACAAGTCGACTGCAAAGAATTCAATCGCGACAGTCCTTTGAAGTTATTAGGTGTCAAATGGATTCCCAGCATAGACGCATTTACATTCGAGGTGAATTTAAAGATGGAGATATAACGAAACGAAGATTTCTTTCTGAAGCTTAGTTTTTTTGTGTTAGTGCCAGGAACAAGAAAATTGATATAATGTCGTACTCGAACAATGAACCTCCCACACGGCGAACTAAATCCCCACAAATCTTCCTGGTGTTTGAATGTGTAAGACACTCGTTACAGACTACAAAATGAGTTTCAAGAGTTCCGCAAATTGCAAATACCAAGGTGAATGGGTAGTAGTGAATTAGAGATCCACGGATTCTGCGATGTCAGCAAGGCAGTTTATGGGGCCGTAGTGTATGGCAGGCGCTTAGAGGTAGATGGAACAGTTGTTACAAATATTATCACGGCAAAAACGAAAGTTGCTCCACTTAAAACGATTACAATTCCGAGATTGGAGTTATGTGGCGCACTTTTACTAGCAAAATTATTAAAAGCAGTATCTGTATCTATCAACATTCCGTTAAGAACAATGAAGGCATGGACTGATTCTTCAGTTTACTGGCATATCTTAGCGCACATCCTTCTAAGTGGATAAACTTTTTATCGCGAATCGGGTAAGAGAAATTATCAGCATTTGTCCGAGGAAAATTTGGGGCTACGTAAAGTCAAAGGAAAATCATGCTGATATTTATTCTAGGGGAGAGTATCCTGCAACATTAATAACGAAAAATTTATGGTGGCATGGGCCGTTGTGGCTCAAGCCTGCCAATGTAGTTAATAACCTTATCACGGATGGTAGCGATAACAACACTGATGAGTATGCCTGTATGAATCAAGAGTTACGATCATAAATAAATCTAGTAATAAACAATAACGAAAGCAGTGTCCAGCAAACATTGATAAATAAAAAGTCGTAATTTAGTCAGTTGATCCGTGTAGTAGCTACAATACTCTGATTTAGTTCTAGATGCAGAGCTGATAAATACAGCAGAAACGCTTGCCCATATTTAATGACAGAAGAACTCATATAGGCTGAGACGAAAGTTATGAAATATGTACAAGGCGTGTAGTTTAGAGATGAAATCAAGGCGACCCAAATAAATCAAGATATATCTATAAGATCATCAATAAAGCCATTATCATCCTTTTGAACAGTGATGGCATTTTGAGGGTTGGCGGGCGCTTAAAACATGCTGTACTGGAGTATGACGCAAAACACCAAATTTTACTGTCGAAAGCTTGCAATTTCAGCAAGTCATTGATGAGATATATGCATATTAAGAATTTACATGCGGGAACTGCGTTAACATTCCATATGTCGCGTCAAAGGTATTGTATTATGTATACTAATTAGATATAAAATTTATTTAGTTATTTCGTAAAAATGATATAACATCAAGTAATGAAAGTTTTAATACAGAATTGTGAGTGCTTGTACAAGTAGTTCTGTTCTAAATAAAATAAAATGTGCGTTTAATATTATTTCGATATAAAACAAACACAACATTTAATATGAAACGCAAGTTTTATTTTATTCAGAACAATTTTATCCACTAAATTAATTTGGGGGATCGGAAGTGGTGGACGTATTCGAGTCGGTTTTTGGCGGATCTATAAACAAAAGCCTCTCTCTCTATCTCTCGCTCGCTTTCTGAACTCGCTCAAATTATTTTATATCACTTGATGGCGTGAGTATTTAAGATAATTAAATTTGTTAAAAAAAATAATACAAAAAAAATCAATACATACATAATATATTTTCGTGTTTTATATAATGTTTCTAAATATGTGTTATACTATATAGTTATGATAGAGATGGCACATAGAAAATAACTAAATAACTAATTTTTGGTGCAAAATATGCGTTCCTCGCTTTATTTAGAAAATTAAACTAAAGGGAAGACATTTTGTTCAGTATAATTATGTGAGTTAGACATGTTTTTCGATTGATATGTTATCAACATTGTTTTTTCTTTTTAACTAACAGGTAAATATAATTATAATTATAATAAGGCTGTGTGCCAATAATTTTCTAATTTTATCGCTTAATTTATTTTAATAATTTTAGCACATAAATCAATTAAGACGAATATGGATTATACGAATTATTTATACACAATATTTAGAAACAAAATATACGTTCAAATTTAGGGGTGGTGGGGCCTCTTGGATAAATGGATTATTGTAAGTTTGGGTTTAAAATGGTTAAATAAAATGTATACGATGCATAAAATATTTTCCTAAATTAATTAATTAAAAACTATATATTCTCAAATTTGTCTAGAACAATAAAATCAAGGCCGGGTCATGTCAACAGAATTGGCAGGAACTTAAAAAATACTAAATGTTGTTTTTATATATATATATATATATATATATATATATATATATATATATATATATATATATATATATATATATATATATATATATATAGCCTTTTTATCTTATCAGGGTAATTGGATAAGGATTAAGGAAAATGTTAATAATTTTTTATTTTAGTTCGATATCTCGAATTTATATTGCGGAACAGTGGTGTTATATAAAAAGATTGTTTACAAATATTTACAAACTAACCACTTGTTACAAATTGGCTGGGAACGGTGGTCAGCCCAACGAACCTATTCATTAATTTAAATTTGGTTTCATGGTATGGTAAGCAAGTATCTTAACCATCGTTATACGAAAATCGTTAAAATGCATATTTTTTTCACATCAGGATTCGAAAATATTAACATAATTCGATTTGATGTTCTAAATATCAATGGTTTTGCTCTGCTTAAAGAATAATGGACGAATCAGAAGACTTAGCATTCACAGAGGGTTCCGAAGATGCCTTGACGCGGTAAATCTTTGATCAAGCTGAAATTCAGTTCCAAGCATTAAAAAAGTTCCAGTTCCCATGGTCTCATTAACAAATTGTAATACAAGTCCAAAAAGTAGATATTTTAGACGTAATATACTATAGTCACCGGCCGTCAGTGATGGTTAACATGCTTGCTTACTACGATTGTTGTCTTGAGTGATCAAAAACATAATACAGGTGAAAAATTATTTATAAATTGCACCAGTGACTAAATTGTGTGTGCAAACAAACGTTCGTAGGACTGACCAGCAACAACGTAGACCGACAATCGTAACAAGTGTTTAAAATGGTATCTTAAAGACGCGATAAGAATGCTTACGGTCTGTCTCTATACCATAGTTAGTTTATATATATATATAGCGTTTTCATCAAAATAAAATAAAACAAAATGCATAGAATCTTAATATGTATTAGAACTAATCATAAATCTAAGTGCTAATATGTTATGTATAAGGTCCACAATGGATTAATTTTACAACCACATCACACATCAGAAGTACTAAGGAATTGAAATTTAACTAAAGTTTTGCGAATATTTGCTTTAAGTAATTAACAAAAACATTAAATCACAGTAACATAAAAAAATAAAAATAAAATCACCAATAAATTATTTATAATATGATCAATAAGATTTTGCCTAAGAGATATGTCTTCCATCAATACTTCCAGTGAAATCTTATATTTAAATTTAGAACTATGATTTTAATGGGATAATATTATTCGTACATAAAATAAATTAAATTATGCACGAAATAATTTAACGTTTGGCGGAAACATTTTTTGTGCATAAAAAATAATATATCGTGAACAAAATTTTTTTATTTTTTTTTCGCTAAATCGGGGAGGTCAAACTCATTTCTCAACAAGTCCATCGCTTTGCGTTCTGTGTAGCATATGGCGCCATGCATTTTGGGTAAAATAAACTCATCGAACTCCAGGGTTTTTTCAGGGTACAAGGGCAATTTTTGAATTGCATGTGGCTGCTCTTCACACCAAATGGGAAGTTTTGCTTATTAGTGTATCCATTTAACCATAAAATGAGCTTCGTCTCTAAAAACAAATTTTAAATAATTTTTGTGTAACTGAGTACAATTGACTTTGACAGATGTTGCTAATCACACGTGATGTACCAAACATCTCGTCTCCTACGTCCCCTGGCGTGTAAATCTAAAGCCGTTCGAAACATTATTTTTATGTACAAAGTAATTTTTTTTTTTTTTTTTTTTTCAAAACAAAATTTTTGGTTTAAAAATTTTGTGCAAGATTTATTATTTTTTTGTGCGCAAATAGTAATTTTTTAATGTATGGCTAAATACTAGACAATTTTAATTATTTTATACATGTATAATATAATAGCATTGGAAATTATATTCTTGAAATGTCAAGATCTTATTTAGAGGAGGTGGATGAAAAAATGATAAAACAATAGATAGATTGTGACAGTCAAAAAGGAATGTTTAAAATAATAATTAAAATTCAATTAGTTTATATGTTTGGAAATCCAATTTCGGTTTTCGATAAACCGGTAAATCGGTTTTACCGGCCAATTACGATTTTAAAATTACTGAAATAATTTCGGTAAATTTTTTTTTTTTTTAACAAAACAACCAATATTGAGAAATAACTAATTCCCAACTCAATGATGGGAAATAAGTTTTGTAAGACGGTTAAAGGACGTTTTTTCTTGTTATAATTCTCGTCGTCATACTACAACAAAGATAAATAGAAATGGAAATAAAACGAAATGTCTTACTTCTGTTGGAAAAATTGTAAATTAGGCAAGCTGACAAGCAGTTTTGATTTGCAATATTATATTGTTTTGTATCTTGATGTCTTAAGTCAGGAGGGTTATGTTTTTCTATAAAAATATTAGTTATGGAACGAGAGTAAACATTTAAAAACCTGAAGTAAATCAACCTAAAGCTGGTCCAAGCGGTGTAATAACCAACTATTTAAAAAAAAAAGGTAGACGAATCTTTCCCTGCAGTAGTACCAAGATTAGTTGCAAAAGACGGATTACCGTTCGAAAGAATATCTAAGGATCCCGTTGTACCAAAATCTCTTAGCACAGAGTACAATCGTTATGAAGCCCGAAATGAAATAAAATCTGGAATTGTTTGCCGTATCCGAGAAGGTGCACGATTTAGTCATACCTTTGACGAAATCAGATTTATGAACATCAATGGAAGAATACTTCCCCGCAGACAAATGCTTACATTTAGTCGTACGAATTACATAATATTAATGCTTACTAATTATTAATTATTAATGCTTACATTTAGTCGTACGTATTCGTACGAATTAAGACAACTAATGGCAAATTGAGATGTAAATAAAGAATTGTCACTCGCCGTTCGCCACTGGAAAAAATTGAAATCAAATGAATGATAATTAAACATAATTAAAAATAATAAAATCAGAAAAAATCGCTTCACAAAATTGAACCATTAGTTAATACAGTAATTCTTAAATGCGGAAAATCGACAAACACGGAAAAATTGCTTCATTTTAATTCCCTAGAATTTATTTTCCATATAAATTGGCCCTTTACGACGGAAAGTTGTGAGACGCCTTCGAGACGCGGAATTTTTTATTTTTTTTTTACTTATATTCTTATTGCAAAAATAAATTGTACGTACGTAAAATAAATTGTACGTACGTATTTGAATAATCAAAACGTCAAAACAAATCGGTGTGAAATGTGGCGTGCTTCTTTAATTTCATATCTTAGCAAAAAGTCGTAGGTTTTTTGAAGTTTTAAAATGATTTTAACCGTTTAATTTTACATACATTTTCAGAAAATGGGTAAAATGGTCAATCTCAATTTAAAGCAAAAAACATGACGGGAATTTGCCAACGTTTTAAATATTGTTTTAAGGTACGGTTTTGTGCCAAAAATTTGCCGATATCTGGGCCAATATAGCAGGAAAATAAAATAGGTAGAAAACTTAATTTAATTGAGTTCATTTTTTTGGCGAATTTAGACTAATGCTGTGTGAATGAAGACTCAGAAGACTTTTCAAAATTGGAAGCTTTCGCTATTGTCTCATAGACGAAAGTTGAAAAGTCAATCGACGAGGTTTTTTTTAAAGAATTTTCATTTTATTGTGCGACGTAAATTGATTTTATTTTGACGTTAGTATAAAAAAATCAAATAAAGCAAAATGAAAATCTGGCCGGGTCGCACTCATTTCTATGTGATTTTATCATGTCAAATCCACAGCACTTTAGGCCTTGGTAATTACTTGGGTTAACTTATTCTCTAATGCAGGTAAATTACCTCTTCTAATAAGCGGTATTATAATGGCTAAAGGAGTGGGAATGATATTTCCAAATATAATTAGATATTCCATAAGACCTCGTCGGACAGAATCCGGGCAGCCACAACAAATGTTAGGAATTTTTCAGAGCTATCACATAACGTCATTAAAATAATGCTGTAATCTAATTATGATTTTCATAAATTATTAATGTTAACGTCTATCTACTTTGTTTAAGCGGCCTTAAAAGTAAGCAGACTTTGTATTTATCTTTTATAAAGTTTTAAAATTTTAATCAAAAGTTTCGTCGAACGTAAGGCACAGCAAAAACCTTTGTGTTAGTGACATCTTTTGACATATTGCTTGAAGTAATAGTATAGCGAAAAGTTTAGTTTGAAAAGTCTTCTGGGGCACACACCATAAAATATATATTTTGAATACAAAATAAAATCCGTTTCAACGAGAACAGCAATAATCATTAGATTATGTATCATTAGATTATGAAATTATGTATTTAAACTTTCATTATTTGATGTTATATCATTATTACGATATAACTAGATAAATTATATATCTAATTACTATACATTTTCAAATAAATATATGACGGTAAATGTCAACAAAATGTAATCTAAAATTTATTTTTTAAATTCCCCATACGAATATGACATGTCTCGTATTGTTTTTTCGTTGGTGTTAATAGGCAAAACTAATTGAAAAATTGCCCTACAAATAAATCAATTAATATAAATGAAAACCCCAATTACAAACCATGTTAAACTAAAAAACGTAATTATTTTCAAAATAAATTAGAACACTAAATAATAAGAGCTCACACTTATTTATATTAATAAAGTTAAATTAATTACTGTTCAAATAAAAATACTTAAAAATAACAAACGTTTTAAAATTGAATACAATACAATATGGCGATGATCAACTCACCATAAAAATATCAAGTGAGAAATATAAAATATGACGAATAATAAAATGCGCAGGCGCACCTATACGTTAACATTTACCAATACTCTATCTTCCGGTTAATTTACGCGCACTTACGTTTTTTGGTACAGAATCGATGTTCAGTGTTACAAATTGTTGTAGACAGTTTAATGTCGATTTTCATTGGCGAAAAAAATTGATCTAGATTTGATCTCGATTTGATATTTGACAGATATGCAGTTTCATTGGATAAAAAAATTGATTTTTTTTTCTATCTCAAGCAATTTTATGAAATCTGGATTTGTAGCAAGATTTTTGCAACACCAACAAAAAAATAAATGTAAACAATAAACAATAACAATAATAAAAATTCTCGATTTGATGTCATTCGTAAAATTTGATTATATTTTGTTAAAAGTTTATGTTTTATGATAGGTGCCGCGCCATTTGTTTTTTCAATTTATTTTATAAATAGATGCCGTGATATGTGTACTCTGAAAGTGTTTCTTGCTGTGTTTAGATGTGTAATGTGCATTAAAATTAAGTTGACATTTTTTATAGTAGATGCGTTGAATTTTTTTTAGACGGTTAATATCAACATGTTAACATATCAACATGTTAATATGTGATAACTCGACATTTTCAAACATTTAGCTCCAATTTATTAAGTTCACACCATAAAAAAACTTATCCAAATCGTCCTGGAGACGTGCGCAGTCAGTTGTGTTATCAATTTTAATAAATATCTTCATATCATCCGCATACAACAAAAATTTAGATGAAAATAGCAGGTATCTACATCATTGATAAATAATAAAAAAAGCAACGGACCTAAGGTTCCCGGATGAACCCCAGATGTTTCATATTCACCCGAGAGACATTCTTTCAACTTAACACATTGTTTACGATCACAAAGGTAAGATTTCAACCACAGCAGCAAATTTGAGTGAACACCGACCTTTCGCAATTTAGATACAACAATCTCATGTGAGATTCTATCAAACGCTTTTTTAGAGTCAGTGAACACCACATCAACATGCGAACCATCTTCAATTGAATTTATCACAAAATGCATAAGTTCAACGAGATTAGTTACAGTTGATCTACCTGGAAAAAAACCATGCTGTTGTGGGATAATAACCTTACCAAACACAATAAAAAATAAATCATTCATAAAGTGTGCGTTGACTTGTCAAGAAGCAAAAAAATAAACAGATACATAATATAATTTTCTATTTATATTTTTAGGCTTTTCGTTTTTTTTATTTATTTGATTTGGTGGACTGACCCGGTGTTCTCTGTAGCGATACTCACTTAGAAGGCCTCGTCACTGTAAGTGAGTTCCGCTGCACAGGGGCTCCATATTTAATCGGTCCCTAAAATTGGTTTCGTTGTTCTCATTGTTTACGTTGTTTACGTCATTCTGTTTACTTTTCGTTTGTAAAATGAATTTTTATTAAATTCATTTTACAAATATTCGGGGCTTTAAAACTAATTTTAATTCCATTTTAACTCACCTGGAGTTAACCAAACCTGCCATACTTAGTTTAGGTGAGGTTCAAGTTTCTTACTTAGGCGATCCAAATGACTTCAATTGTCCGGGTTATTCGCGTGTTGACTATTTGATTTCACATCGAGGAGTGATTATTTTTGTAAGGGATGATCTCCACTTTAATGTACCCAAATTTATTTCACCTAGTTCCAATCCTGCGTTTAATACTTTGTGGATTGAAATTAAATTCCAATCTCGCTCTATTTTTATTTGTTCTCTGTACCGTAGTCCAAATCTAGAGACATGTCACGAGTTTGAAATAATTTCAAGTTCAATTGATATGATTTACCAGATCTCTCCAATGTCTGAAGTGATTGTCTTGGGAGATTTTAATATTCATAATGACACTTGGTTGGGATTTTCTCAACCAAGAGATCAAACAGGTGAATATGTTGAATTGTTTGCGGGGATGAATAGTCTTGTCCAACTTGTAGACAAACCAACTCGGTACCCTGACATATTAGGTCATTCATCTCATTTGTTGGATTTGTTTTTGACTACCATGCCTGACAAATATTCTATTGATGTTAATGCTCCTCTAGGTCTTTCTGATCATGCATTGGTCTCAGTGAAATTTCCGATTGCCCCGCCTACTTCGGAGCTTATTACATGTACACCTAGGCTAATCTGGAATTTCAATGATGCTGATTGGCATAGTCTCAATCTATTTTTCTCTTCTTTTGATTGGTCTGTGTGTTTTAAAAGTAATAATGCTGATACAGTATCCAAGCTTATAACTTCGGTGATTTTAAAAGGAATGAAGTTATTCATTCCTAGCTTTTATAAAAGAAATCGGCCCCACAAAACTCAATGGTTTAATGCAAATTGTAAGTTTGCTATCTCCGAGAAAAAATGTGCTCATTTAAATTATCTCAGTAATCCTTCTAATGAAAATCTCATTAAATTTAGAATAGCCCGTAATAAATCGAATGCTATCATAATCAGGTCTAAATTAAACCATAACCTCAAAATTCGTAATCGAATACGAAATGTATTAGATTCTAAAGCAAACAACCGAACTTTTTGGTCGTTTGCTAGCTTGGTTAAAAGGAATTTTAGCGGTAAGACATCATCCATCCCCTTATTGTTTTATAATAATAACTATTATAAAACCACCATTCAAAAAGCTAATTTATTAGCGTCTCACTTTGCTTCCGCATCGACTCTCCCTTTTCTCCCTAACCAATCCCCACCAGCATGTACTACTGTTTCTTCATTTATGCCCAAAATTTATTTTCGTACTCGAGTTGTTTCTAAAGTTCTTAAAAATCTGAGTCCATACAAAGCAACTGGGCCTGATGGATTACCATCAATTGTCCTAAAATGCTGTCATTTTTCCCTAGCTAAACCTCTTGCCAAACTGTTTAAATTATCAGTAAACTCTGGCATTTTTCCCTCTATTTGGAAAACAGCAAATATTCAACCGGTTCCTAAGAAAGGTGATAAAACTTCTCCTTCCAATTACCGCCCAATTGCTTTGTTGTCAACCTTATCTAAAGTAATGGAATCTATTGTGAATTTCACATAATGAACTATCTCGAAAGGCATGCGCTTTTATCAGATTTTCAATATGGGTTTCGTAAGAATCGCTCTTCAGGTGATCTTATTGCATATTTAACTCATTTGTGGGGAAAAGTATTGAAAAATATGGTGTCGTATCTCTAAATATTTCAAAAGCTTTTGATAGAGTATGGCATTAAAGCCTGATCAATAAAATTCGGTCACTGAATCTTGACAGTTCTCTAATTAAATGGATAGAGAATTATTTAATGGGACGATCGCTTAAGGTAGTATTAGACGGCATTTCATCCGACTCGTATGAAATCAATGCTGGTGTACCGCAAGGTTCATCTTTGTCGCCTACCTTATTTTTGATCTATATCAATGATATTTTTAAATTGGCATCATGTGATATCCACTCTTTTGCTGATGATACTACAGTGTCTGCTTCTATTGAGTTTAATAGCCAAAAGGACTGTAATTCTCATTTATCTTGCTCTCGTCAAATTATGCATAATTCACTTCTTACTTGCATTGACAAGGTCATTGAATGGGGCAAATCTAATAGGGTAGAATTAAATCCACAGAAATTCCAAGCGTGTCTTTTTTCACAAAAAAAAATTCAAAATTATGTTCCACCCTTAATAAACGGCATTCAAATTAATAGGTCGTCCTCTCTTAGAATGTTGGGCTTAAACATTTCGAGTGATCTTTCTTGGAAAGAACATATATATTCTATTGCAAATAAAGCTAGTCAGTATCTGGTTTCATTAGACGGTGTAACTTTTATTTTACCCCTATAGAAGTTCTTAAGTTATACAAGGCTTATGTTAGGCCCATTATGGAATTTAATTCATTTGTCTGGGGTGGTGCTCCAAGATCAAATCTCAAATGTCTCGATAAAATTCAAAATAGAGTTATTCACATGATTAACGATAAAAATATTGCTTTATCAATTGACTCATTAGAACACAGACGCAAAGTAGGTGCTTTATCGCTTTTTTACAAATATTATTTTGGTCACTGCTCTTCCGAAATTAAATCTCTAATACCAGCGGTGTTTGTCAACAGGGCTCCCACTCGTTTTGGTTCAAAGCAACATAGATTCGCCTTAGATATAACCAGATGTAGAACTAACCATTTTAAATCTTCATTTTTCCCTAGAGTCACCTCTCTGTGGAATCAAATAGATCCGTCGATCTTTCCTGCAATATTTAATTTACAGGTGTTCAAGAGGAACCTACACGCCTACTTAAAGAAACCAGCAACCCGTGAAGATTAAATATTGTTTTATATTGACTTGTAATATTTTCTCGGTCAGGGTTTTATGTAGTTTTCCCTGACCATAATGCATTGATAAAATTGGTTTTAATGTGTCGGTCGTTGTATGTTTGTGAGCGTTATTCACCTTAAAATGAAAATCAATGCATTACAGAAATCTGAGAAAATAAATTGAAACCGGCTACATACGTGATGAATGTAATGTTTATTGTAAATTACATTCATTCAGTCTTTAAATTAATTTTAATAAAGGGTTTTAACCCACCATGTTGCCGTGGCGTAAGCCATTAAGGGAATTATCTCTAGGCAATGTGTTAATCTAAAAAAAAAATAAAAAAATCACGAACCATACATTCAAAAACTTTTGGAATAGCGGATAATATTGAAATAGGCCTATAATTCTCAATTAAAGTTCGATTACCAGTTTTAAAAGTCTGGAAAATACCCAATAGGCAGTGATCTATTGTATATCAATGCCAGAGGTAAAGTTAATGAATGAGCACATTCACGTAATCAAACCGCAGGCACTAAATCAGGGCCAGAATTATGATTTAGTTTTAACTTTGAGATATATTTAAAAATAAATTCAGCATCTAAAGTAATCGAACCCAAATTTTCAACAGTTGAGCAATTGGTCTGCTCGTCAATGAAGGAATTAGCTGATAATAAAAAATTCAATGAAAAACAATTTGAGAACATAAATTTTAATGTCCCTGGATATCCAACAGTTCATCTTTTGGAATTAATGAAGGCCCAGAAACATTTTGGAATAATATTACCCTCAACCCCAGTTATATACCGACGAAATTTACTACGATGCATTTTTCTAAATTCACGTCGCACTTTAACCTAGCGTGTTAACCTGCGTGTTAACATGATTCTTAAACATTTTCCGTAACCGATCCATTTTATTCTTGGCTGAACGCAACTCCTTATCAAACCACCGATGTTTATTAAACCTGCGGCTAAATCTAACCGGTATAAACTTGTCAATACCAATAAAAACAATCTCATAGAATCGTTTTACGGCACTATCTAGATCGCAAAAGTCAAACAACTCAATCCAATTAATTGAATTAAAAAACGAATTTAAATCTTAACGAATCTCAAAGTTACCTTTGGAATAGTCATAAATAGACTGTTTAACAGTATTAACAAACTCAGTCCCATCCAAATTTAAAGTTATTAAAATAGACTTGTGATGTTCATCATTCTTCACTAAATATTGACTTTCATCAAGATGATACTGAAGCTCAAAAAATTTATTTGAAACAAAAATTAAATCGAGTAAGCGCGCCCGAGAGTTAAAAACATTTTTAATTTGCGTTAAATCATAAAGGAATATATATTTTATTTACTTTATGGTCTAATGACGACATGGTATCAATAAAATGAGATTCGATAATAGAAAACGAGTTACTGGGTAACATACCATTTAAATGTTGTGACCAAGTCAGATGGGGTAAATTAAAGTCTCCAAAAACTAATACAATAGTATTATCATCCAAACTTTCAACGGTTTTCGTGATTATATTACAATGTTCTATGTAACGGTTTAAATTAGACGTTGGAGTAATATAATGAACGCCAACTGCAAAATGTTGAGAGACTACTTTAAATTTGACCCAAACGACTTCACAATCAGTAGTGTTAACGATATTAATTACTTTACTAGAAAATTTAGATTTTATTGCAACCAGGACATCGATTTTGGTCGTATCTCGTGTCTCACAAATTTAATAACCGGAACGTAATAGTATAAGTAAAAAGAAATGTCAATTATGACAATTCGATTTTAGATGTCATCCGTAAATTTTGTTTTACTGTGTTAAGTTGTGTTTTGTTATTTTGTGATAAACTTTGTGCCTTTTGATTTTATGTTTTTAATTAGTGTACGCTTCCACCAAAAAGTTCGTTGTTTTTTTACATCGCACCTCACACGTGTAGTAAAGTGATGTACCACCTTTATATAATTGATTATATTAAATGTTTTTACTTACAAATATTAGTATTAAGTATTAGCACAGATTATATATACTTCGTACAGATATGTAACTTCTGCTACGCCTTTGTCTAAGCTAACAATTTTATTTTATTGTTTTTGTTTTTTCGATCATTTTTATTTAGAAAAGGTCGACATATATTATTAATATGAACTTAATGAAACAAAAAATAAATAACAAATTATTAACACCTTTTTATATTTTTGGACCAGTAGATGCCAATAAATAAAATTTTTCAAAAGTATGAGAAGATATACACGTTACGGAAGGTGCTAAAAAAGGAGGAAATGATCCATTGATAAATGTTTTCCACAAGCACGTACACACATATGTTATATATTTTTTAGTGAATTGCATCGTCGCTATTTCTATTTTACTATATAATTTTTTATTTTTTTTTTTTGTGATTTTATTATGTTTCTACGTTATTAACGTTTAATGCACTAAAATCAAAGAAAAAGTTTTTTGTTAAATTTTTTTGTTTTACATATATTTTTGGAAATGATGTTTACAAAATTTATATCGTCGACAAAGGTCCAGTACAGGATATGTAATTTCATGGACTTACTTTGTAGTTTGCAGTAAACGAAATAACATAATCGACGATATGTTTGAATAAGAATTGATCATATATTTTTTTTACTTTGTTCTGTTTGTAGCAAAATTAGAACCTCCTCCAAAAATATAGGAAGTTTTAATCAAAGTGTATATTATTTATGTACTCGTACAAAACCAACACAAATGTATATACAAGCCATGAAGTTGCGATACTCATGCCAAAAAGTGACTACTATACCTAAGTATTAGTGTTGTGACGTAGTATAATTTGTATATACTTTTATTATATGCTTTGATGTAAATAAAAAATGAATACGAATGATGGAACAACAGTATGTTGCGCTCTTTAAGACAAAGCAAAAAACAAATTTATTATTTAACGAGAGAGAGAAGTATTGTTATTATTATTTACTTCATTATATACTATACTATATACTAATAATTTAGAGCAGAGTGGACAGTCGCAAAATATAATTTTTGTTTCGTTTTTTTTGTAGAAATGTTATGTACTTTGAATTTAGAGGAGTATGGACAGTGCGAAATATAATTTTTTGTTTCGATTTTTACTGTAGTCAAATTCACTAACACATACACCAAATAGTAGTCATAATATGTTTTACTTAGCCAAGCTTCATGGCTTGTATAATATACAATAGTGTTGGTTTTGACTCGTATTATATAGGTAGATACAGTTTTTTTATGCATGTATTCTAATGATACAAATATTTTTTTTGGTTGATCTTCTGTGACAAGATATTTTTTCTTTTCGTTACAATTCAAACAATTAACTTGAACAGCTGGTGGTATTAGCGGATTTATTTTTATACAAATGAAATTAATTATTTATTATTTTAATTTAAGTGTTTTCAAACATGCTTTCACCAAACAGAGAAAATCGCACAATTTGGACGACATGTATCGTTCCTGGTTGTGGAAATCACTCAGAAAAAAAACTACCGTTTTTTTAAATTACCAAACTCCCGCTAGACCTTTTGCAGTTACTGGGATTGACTTTTGTGGGCCGTTTTTTACAAAAAATAAAAATCAACGAGGAGGATCGAATCACAAGGTGTACATTTGCTTATTCATTTGTTTTGCAACTAAAGGTGTACATCTGGAAATCGTATCAGACATGACAACGGAATCGTTTATTGCAAGCCTTAAACGATTTATCTTTCGTCGAGGTACTCCAGTTACTATTTGGTCAGATAATGGCACAAACTTCGTGGGCGCCAATCGTAAACTTAAGCAATTATACGAATTAATTCACAAAAAAAATCATCCGAATGAAATAATTAATTTTTGTAACTTCTCAGAAATACAATGGAAATTCATACCACCACGGGCTCCAAACTTCGGAGGATTATGGGAATCCTCAATAAAAATTTTAAAGTCACACATAAAACGAGTAACATCCAATACGATTATGATATACGAGGAATTGAATACTCTTGTAATTCAGATTGAAGGAGTGATGAATTCCAGACCACTTACAATGCTTTCGACAGATCCAAATGATCCAACACCATTAACCCCAGCACATTTTTTGACCGGTGGTTTTATCAATAATTTACCTGAAGATAATGTCATTGATATACCATCGAACAAACTATCCAGATTCCAAAATGTTAGTAAAATGATTCAGTCATTTTGGAAAAGGTTTTCAGTTGAATATTTACATACGCTGCAACAAAGGAAAAAATGGAAAGACCAACGTGAAAACATTAAAAAAAATGATATTGTACTTATTGTTGATGAACATCTTTCTACAACACAATGGTTAATGGGTAAAATAGATGAAGTTATTCCGGGATCAGATGGAGTAAATCGCGTATTTAATATAAAAAAATGTAACTGTAATAAAACGCCCCATAAGCAAGATTTGGAAACTGCCTATTCTAGAATAGTTTTAAATAAATGTTTAATTAAAATAAAATATTAGAACTAAGTATGTGTAATTTAGAATTAAAATTTTACTTATAATAAATTATTTCATTGAAGTTATAGTACTTCAAAGGGAGGAGAATGGAGAAACCCATGACCAGATGATCAATAAAAAGTAACCATAATTTGGAAATTCCCAAAATAAATATTTCTATCCTAATTTTAATAATACCAATAAAAATGGTTAGGATTAAGTTTAATTACTTCAAGATGTATATCAGGTAGTAATAGTTACCATGGTATATATACCATGAGTTAGTTAAAAATAAGACTTTTTATCGTTGATAGTTGAGATATAGAAAACAAAATAAATAAAAACTCAAAATATCGTTTAATTCGTTTAATAAATTCTCCCTCATGTGGGTTAATTAAAAATAAAATAATCCATGTGCTTACTGAGAAAAAAAAATATATATAAAAATAAAAATTGAACAGTATACAGATATAAATTTAAACAAAATTCTACAAAGTTGAAAAATAATAAACCAATAGTTTATATTCAATATAATTATAATGATGAAACCAATAATTTCATGTATCATCACGTTACAACTCACACTATAACCAAAATCAACGAGTATAAAATAAAGAAAATTAATTTAAAAAAACTAGAAATATACGATAGTCAGCAAAACGGCATATAATCAACGGTCATCAACCACATGGATCCATCATAACATTCATTTATAACCAATTCCTTATTATCTAATTTATAATTATTGTCATACAATTAATTCAACATTTTGAGGGGACTTTGCACAACATTGATGAAACAACCAATATTAAAATAAGGATTCATATATGGCAATTTTTGAATCCCAGTTAAATACAGCATCATCTTCAACAGTAAATCAACTTTATCAACTTTAAACTGATGTCTTATAATATTTTTAAAGGTATCACCATTTTAATTATATATTTCTGTTGTAATTTTAATTTATATATTTAAGCGTTCTATTTGTTGTAAAGTATCAAAATTGAACTAACAAAATTACTACAAGATTGATTCGGTTAAAGATTAAATAGTTGTATGATTAGATCTAATAGTTTGGACGCTTTAGAATTGCGTCTGCATACTATTGGAAAAGTGTGAAATAAGTGTGATTATCGAAGTTCTAGTCCTAGTGATTCAGATTGTGAATATTTTTATGAAGTTTTTGCTTCAAATGTATTAAATAGCGATCGGGTTAAACTAATATTAAAAAAACCTAATATGGAAGAATTAGATTTTAGCTTAGCATTAAAAATAATTCCAGAATTTGACGGTTCATCTGAAAATCTTGTTTGTTTGTTTGTTTGTTTGTTTATTTCTATGCAATCTGTTTTGGGGCCGAAGCTCACCAAACTCTTCCGCGGTTAATTAACGTCCTACTTTACGGCATTACTAGCCAAATCGAGGACGCGCGAATACAGGTTCGCGTTTCAAATATCCAACTGCACATTGCATTGCTCCAGCCAGCCTGTACTGGCATGGACGATGGTTCGGCCCATGAATTCTGCACTCCAACGAGGGGTCATAGTTGTGTTCATCGTCATCACCGATCGTAATCAAGTGATGAAAAATCCCTTTTGCAACCCTCCCCCGTTGGGATTCGAACCCGGTACCTCCCGTCCCAAACACCGCAGCTTTAACCACTGCGCCAATTGCTCGGTATCTGAAAATCTTCATAGATTTTATCATGTAGTGACATAGTACACGATACATTAAAAAAACCCGAAGAAACCAAATTTTTGAATATATTGAAAGTTAAACCAAAGAACATTTACTATATCAGAAGTGAAGACACAAACAAAATAGTACGGGCAACGATTTTTTTCTGCAAAATCCATATATTTTAAATCCATCTAGTGAATAACTTTAATTTAATTTATATAAAGTTACAATAAAGCTTGAA
The DNA here is from genome assembly GCA_963556175.1 of Tipula confusa. Classification (NCBI taxonomy): domain Eukaryota; kingdom Metazoa; phylum Arthropoda; class Insecta; order Diptera; family Tipulidae; genus Tipula; species Tipula confusa. The sequence goes on from OY744478.1 coordinate 5,222,607, forward strand.
TTTGATAGATTTTTTTATGGAATTTGTTTTATTGTCATTCGTTTTTCTTCACGACCACATGCATATAAAATATACTCTATTTATATAAAAACACTAACACAATTGTTTTTCGGTTAGTTTTCGTTATTTCTTGTGCGATCCCATGGTATAAATTTTTTTTATTTTGTTTTTTTTTTCTATTGTTCTACGAATACATGTATGTAGCTACATAATATAACAACAACAAAATATTATTTGTTCAATATAGATGCTGCGCTTAAAATCGTTTCCTTGTTATTTAAATTCTAATAGCAATTTTTTTATATTTCTCCAATTTGGAAATTGTGGCCATAGGTATTTGATGATAAATATATTTTAATAGAGGAACAATTTTCTGATTCATACATATAATTTAATTTTACAGAATATAATGAATTTTTTGCGATCACTGTGCTAAGCAAACAAATAATGAGATTTGTTTTGGTTTAAAAAAGCAGCTATAGGATATTGACCTTTCATGTTTTAAATTTTAAACAGATTTGTACCTTTATACATACTATCCGATGCATTAGTAATTGTGATTAGGAACATTTAAGTTCTCGTTTATTTTGATGCCTTACAAAACCAAAGAACCATTTATTTTTTAATTAATTTATTTTTTTTATTAAACTTTAATTCAATTAAACTTGGTGCAAAAGTATTTGTGATTTATCTTTTTAATGCATAAGTATTTGTGATATGTGTTAAAATTGCACATCTAAGTTACGCTCTCATAAGTTACCGGGATTCCATTAGTTTGGCAATTGTTTTAAATTACGGTTACTCTAATCATTATTTTTTATGTCAGTCCTTATAAAAAATTTGTCGTTAAAATACGAAAATGTCTAAAACCCGTAAAATGAGCTAGAAGAAATGACGCCCATATTAGCCGTTATAAAGGTTGCACCGCACGTAAAATATTAGCCATAAATTTAATTACCACATAAGTACAATTCTATATCAAGAAATCCTGTAACAAAAAATTCATAATACCGTAAGAAACATTGGAATACGGCAGCAGCCACGACAAAGCGGCAAGATGTTAATATCGTTCGATGCATGGTTAATGATAAGTCATTATCAAAGAGCTCTTGCCACTAGGTTAAAATATGATGGAACTGTCGTAATCCAAAAAATAAAGTGAAACGACTTTTTGCAAAAGCGAATATAAATATGGATTAAGCACTTTGATAGAATGTACTATTTACTGATGAATCGATGGTCTCGTTATTTAAAAAAACGAAGGATTTATGCCACACAAAAGTAAGGTGGTGGAGGAAATTTGATGATATGGGGCTGTATCTCGTACTATGGAGTAGGACCATTAGCAGAGGTTTCGGCGAATCTAAACCAGATTAGGTTTATTAAATTGCTGAACGATGTGGTATTATTGGCTGGTAATGAAATAGTTGACCAAAATTTTTTACTTTACAGTAAGACAATGCCCCAGCACATAAAGAAAAATAGTTGCGAGTTTTTTAGATGGTTTCAATCAAAATTATATCAATATTATTGAAAATGCTTGGGCATATGTTGAAAGAAAATTTCTCTATAAAGTTGGAAGAACAGAAAATAAATTTTGGGACGAGCTGGTCGTGTTATGGAACCAAATTCCGCTCGACTTCATCCGTAATTTATACCAAAGTATTTCAAATCAATTGAATCTTTTGAATGGAGGTTCCTATTGATCCTTTTGATTTTATTTTTTTAAATATCGTAATTGGTATTTTAGAAGTTAGTTGTCGTCACAAATATTTATGCATCAAAAAGATGAATCACAAATACTTTTGCATCAAGTTTAATAATACACTGCATGTTTGATAAATTACACAAAATTAAGTTTATTGAATAAATGAAAATTGTGAAAATTACAGTATTTTCACAAGATACAAACAAATTACACATAATTTGATTCCTTTAGCGAAATTGCGTAATTTACGTTCATACTTAGGAGTTGGTTTCACGAGATTGCAACAGAAGCTTCACAGGTACGCTTTCGTACAGGTACGCTTACACTGGCGGGTATTATGTTTGCCGGAATATTTTTACTAGGTTGTAACAGAATATATCGTACTTATAAGTATACATATAAACATGATTTATTATTGTTTAATCTTTTATTAGATGTAATGCAGAAACAAACTTGTTTGTTTAAGTTTGTAGTAGAGAAGGGGATCTTTAGTAGTGTTTTTTAGAACTAGGCCACTTGTGATAGTAATTATCTTTTAAATTGTTCTGAAAAGAAAACATTTCCATTTAAAAAACTGTAGCTGATTATTGCTATCGGATCAAAACCAAAGATTTCTACTTCATGGACATTAGAGACTGTAATCTCGTGATCCCGAAAGCTAAAAATCTATACCTTTATGCCGAACTCAAAATTCCGGTATTGAGGTTATCTAATCCCAGAATCAATTAAATTACCATTTTTTTATCATTCATATGGTCAATTAAATCAAAAAAGCTAATATTTAAGGTTCCTAATATTTAAAATTCTCAAAAATTGATAGAGGATAATGATTTATAAAAATACAATATATGTAATTGAAAAAAATTTATTTTAATGTCTTTGAGTAAAAGCCTTATGGAATATATTAAACCAAGAAAATCAACAAATCCTGTTGACTAGTCAACATGGGTTTTAACTTTAAATCAAATAATATAAAACTGCAATATAAGCAGTTTTGTTTCTTGTTGACGTGAAAACATGAATATCATATGCCACAGGAAATAATACGGTTTTATTGTGTAGATCAGCAGTTTTAGGTTTAAAATTTATATAAATACTCATGTAAATGATTAAATAAAAGTAGAATAAAATTGACCATAAAAGAAATACAGTTTTACTTCTCGCAAATCTAATTAAACCCCACCCGTGGTAATTTAATTAGATCACTTCGCTAGTCTAACAAAGTTTGGTCTTACAAACCAAATAGTAACTTGTTAAACTAACATTGGTCCTTCGAGCCGGATAATAACAACCGGCAAAATATCAAAATAACAACAAAAACTATAGAAGAATGGACCCATTACTACAACAACAGAGCGAAATAGCGGAAAAGTTGTTCCAGTTGTACTCCAACTATAAAAAAGATGGAGACTCGAGAAAGACTACAAGATATCTTGAGGACAAGATAGCAGCACTAAAAGCAGTGTATCAGGAGTACGCAAACAACGATGATAAAATTTGGGACGCTACACCAACATTAGAGACGACCCATCCATATTCTCAAAATAGAAAGAAATTGTTGGACACCTATAAAACCTTTATAGATGAAATGCGAAAGCGTCTCAATAGCGGCCCACCATCTACACCAACCTTATTGTACAACAAACCGGGGGAATCTTTTCAATTTCCAACCGAGCCGGCCAAACATCAACCAACAACACCATTCAGCCGACTTCTAAAACAACAAGACATCAAAATGAGGAGCTTATACAAGGAAATAAGACTCACACAAGAAGAAATACAAAGAGAAGAAGTTCATGCATCATTGGACTTATCATTAACTCACATGGAGAAAATGATAAACGGTATCACAGAGGTGCACGAAACCATATGCCTGGAGGCATCAGAGACCGAAGAAACAACAACTAAATACTTCACAGATGAGTACTACGATGGTATACGCAAAGCATATGATGACATAGTAGTAGAAGTCATCACAAAAATTAGGCAGCATAAAGCCGGTAGCAATCGAACAGCAGAAATCAAGCTGCCAGAAATACAAATACCCCATTTTAGTGGGGAGCACATGAAATGGATGGCATTTCAAGACGTATTTCAACAATTAGTGCACAACAACGGAGCACTACATAATACCCACAAAATTAATTATTTGAAGACCCACCTTGGAGGCCAAGCAGCTAAACTAATAAATCACCTACAGTCTGTGGGAGCAAACTACGAAACCAAATTACGATAATCGCAGAGCAAACCTAACGAAATACATTCATACCTTGATGTCGCAACCAGCAATAAATAATGAATCCGCATCAGCCATAAGGGTTTTATACGATACCACTAGAGAATGTCTACATGCAATCAAACATCTAGGAATCAACACCGATTCATGGGATCAAATAGTTATCTACGTATTGGCCAAAAAACTGGATCATGACTCTCTAAGGTCATATGAAATGTCGTTAGAAAATTCAAGAGAACTTCAATCACTGGATAGTTTCATGAAGTTTCTTGAATCACGCTTTATGGCATTGGAAGCAGTTTTTCCAGAAAAAACTGCGAATGTTCGGAAACCAGCAATGGGCACCAGAACATCTTTATTGACAACGAATCCAATAAAAACCTGTGATCTCTGCAAGCAAAATCATCAACTTGAAAACTGTTCTAAATTCAAATCAATGAACATACTCGACAAAAATCAACTAGTAACATTATTACAACTATGCAGAAATTGCTTCAAAAACAACCATGCGTTAACTGAATGCAGATCTCATTCATCTTGTCAACAATGCCAAGGATGGCATCACCAACTACTACACGATAGGAAGGTTGGAAAAACTACAAAAATAACAACCAATTCCGAATCAGCAAACAACAGCAGTACTTCATTACAAATTAGAACAAATGATACGTACGTGCTATTACCAACCGCACTAGTAAAGACAGCAACTAAAAATGGGCAAGACAATTATTTACGTGCTATCATAGATCCTTGCTCACAAGCCACGTTCATAACCTCCAGCGCAGTAGACAGATTGCAAATAAAAACATGCAGCGCATAATTGCAGATTACAGGCATCTGCGCCAATAAAAAAGAAGTAATAAAAAAATCTGCCAGACTATCGATTATGCCTCGATTTAAATCAGGGTATAATCTACAGATAGAAGCACATGTTGTGAATAAAATAACAGACAACCACCCACGAAAAAAAATAGTAACTCAGAGTTGGGGTAGTCTAAACCCGTTGGCTGATCCTCATTTCCACATAGCAGCTCCAATAGACTTGCTTCTTGGTGCTGATTACTATGCCGATATATTATTACAGGATATATTAAGAGTAAACAACCAACAACCAATTGCTCAGCTCAACAAGTTAGCTTTTATAATTTTGGGAAGGTCTAATATGTCACAGTCAACAAACGATCCGTTGACAAAAACCGTCGCAATCACAACCAAGGAAAACGCAATAGAGGAAATTGAAAAAAACCCTTAAAAAATTCTGGGAAATAGAGGAACTACATCCACCAAGAAAACACACTTCTGACGAGGAAGCGTGTGAACACCATTTTCAAAATTCTTACAAAAGAGAATCAAACGGTAGATACAACCTTAGAATACCATTTCGACAGCAACCAGACCTAGGAGATTCTAAAAAAATGGCGACAGCAAGGTTTCTTCAACTTGAAAAACAACTCATGAGGAACGATGAACTGGCCAAACAATATAAACAATTTATACGAGAGGATGAATATCTCGGACACATGGAAAAGGTTCACCCATCAAAGTTAAAAGACGGAATATTCTACATGCCTCATCATGCTGTCCTCAAACCATCAAGCACTACAACAAAGTTAAGAGTAGTCTTTGACGCCTCCGCCAAAACAACCAATGGGCATTCGTTAAATGAAATTATGTATGCTGGTCCAAAAATACAACAAGATCTATGGCATATAGTAATGAGATGGCGAAAGCATAAATACGTCATCACAGCCGATATAGAGAAAATGTTTCGGCAGATCTGGATAAACAAAAAAGATAGAGACTTTCAACGAATTTTATGGCGAAACTCGCCTTCAGAAAAAATTCAAGAGTATCAACTTAAAACAGTTACTTACGGAACAACTGTTGCCACTTACCTTGCAGTGAAAACCTTACATCAGCTAGCAGAAAACGAAAAAGGGAATTTTCTAATGGCATGCAATGTGCTACAAACAGACTTTTATGTCGATGATCTCATGACAGGCTGCGGTACAATTGAAGAAGCATTAACCATTCAAACCCAACTAATTAAACTACTTCAAGTAGGAGGTTTCAATTTAAGAAAATGGGCAAGCAACCATACAGAGCCAGTTAACTTAGGACAAACTCTTGTTACTGATTGGCAGTCTAGTTTATAAAGTTCAATTATCACACTCCAGGTTACCAAACCCTCGTCTGTCAGTATATCATATGCTAAGAGTATTTCGTATTGATTTTATTAAATGCGGCATATCGTATAACGCAAATATTTTTTTATTATCAAAAATGAAGAATGGTTCATCGGATTTCACTCCTAATAGCTTATAAGCATTACGATTGTTTGTTCCTTGGTCACATACAACTGCCCTTATCGAGATACCAAGTTTCTGCACTACTTCGGCATTTTTTAAATTTTTTTTTTTAATTTTGCTCCAGCAATTGGACCTTCACTAGCAACATAGCTTATTACAAATTTATCTGTTGTAAATAAGCCTCTCGACATAAATAAACAAATGTGCTGAGCCACTTTTGGTTCTCTATCATTATTACCAAAATTCACTAATCCGACAACTTGATCACTCACTTCATTGTACTTAAGATCTGGTCGAATTTAATTTATTATCTCGTCAAATAATAGTACATGTTGTTTTTCACAATCTGGCATTCTATTTACGTTGCTTCCAATCGGTTCTATAAGTTGTTCATTGAATCACGGTTGTAACTGGCTCAATGTATTCCAGTTGTTTATTGACTTTACCGTTGGTATTTGTAAATTTAATGTATTTCTTAAATACTGATAAGTAGAATGTGAACGAAATTCAATACTTTGTGCCAATCGTCGTTGGTTGGTCGTAAACTTAGAATTTTTATATATTAGAATTTTTGGCATATTCGCGATCATCAATTTGGTGAGAGCTCGATTTCCGTTTTAGATTTTTGTATTTATTCATAATACTTATTTTTGATTTATTTTTTTCGTTGACACTTCGTAGTTTATTTTTCAACTTTTGATTTTTAATTGCTAAAGTATTATTTTTTGCCTTAAGGTCGTATTCTGTTTTTTATAATATAATGTGTTTTTTTCATTTTTAATGCAATTCTCAAAATTGCTTACATTTGTGGTATTTATAACCGAAAGTGCATTGGGATTAATAAAATTTAAATATCTTTTTCCAGAAGCGGGAAGATAAGTTTTTAGTTTTACATTTACACTATCAAAAGGAAATTCATTAGAAAAATTCTTACCTGAACTATATGTGCCGCCATTTTCTTTTGGTGAAAAATTATCAATGTCGTTTGTTCTTCCATATTTTGATCCAGGATAAACTTTAATTTTCTTCAACGTGTTTTTGTATCGGTTATTTAAAAACAACGTTGGAATCGCGCATTTTGTTAAATTTCATTTTTTTTTAAATTTCTCCTCGAAATGTAATTCACAAATAAATTTTTTTTTTTTTTTTCAATACAAAAATTAATTTTGCATTGATCCACCCATATTTTATACCGAGCGGTTTTTTCGGCAGCGAAAGCGAATAGCCTGCAATTTTTATCGGCCCGTTTATTTCTGCAGCAAATATTACACTTTCCACCATATTTTAAAGTAGAAGACATTACAAAAACTTTTGATGTTTCCTACACAAAATTTTAAATTAAACTGAGAAAATCAGTAATACGAATATATTGAAATACTAAATTCAAACTGTAATTATTTATCTAACTGTTTAAAATGAACATTGTTTTGTTGTTGCAACAAATATCACAATTAAACTAGGAGTAGATAAATATGCGTATAAAAATATCCTTCTGTATTTTGTTGTTGCCACAAATTTTTTTATACATTTAAACATACACAAATCTTAACTCTGGATATACAAAAACTAAAAAAAATAAAAACTAAAGATATATTTATATAAATTAAAATATAAATATAAATATATTATATAAATTAATTAAAATTAAATTGCCGTTCATCAACATTAAAATATATTTATCATCAAATAGGCCAACAATTTCTAAGTTGGAAATTTATAAAAAAAGTTTTGTATGAATTTGAATTAGAATAGTAAACGATTTTATAAATAAGATTTTGTTGTTGTTATATAATATTAACTTTAAGATTGTTTTCGTAGAACAATAGAAAAAAAACAAAATTAAAAAAAATTATAGCATGGGATCGACGATCGCACAAGAAATAACGAAAACCAACCGAAAAACAATTGTGTTAGTGTTTTTATATACAGTAGAGTCTCGATTATCCGATGTGATCGGGACTGAAGACAATTCGAATAATCGGATTTTCGGATAATCCGGAAATGCTCTGTATGCACTGTAAAATGCTTTTGCATTTTATGGTGGTTAAAATAAACATGATATTTTGAATTTAAATTATTATTTTGAGTAATCTCAATGTTTTATTCATTCATATTTCACTAAACATACATATGTTTAAGGTGTAAATAACAAAATAATTAAAAAATAAATAAATATGTAATACTTAATTAAAATTATGTAATATGAAATTGCAGTCACATCAATTGCATTCTAAAATACTTTTCACATTAGTTTACTTAAAAAAGCTGGTAATTGTTTGTTGCTTCAAGGAATTGGTTCTTCTTTTAGATGCAATATCGCGCCATCGTCTAATTAAACGAATATCAGAAGAATTTGCTTCATCTTGTTGTTCAATATACTCTAATGCCTTATTTAGTGCATTAAATCCGTCATTATGACTGATTTTCGGTTCTATAAACCCCTCTTCTTCTTCTTCTTCTTCAATTTCCATCAAAGTGGTTTTTTCTTTGACACAGTTCATAATTTCGGTATCGCTAAGATCTGGCTCATTATTTTCAATTGTCAACCAATCTGTAATCTCTGGTTCTGTTATGGCTTCACACCCGGGGACATTTTTTGCAAGCGTAAATAAGTTTTCATCTTCTGGTGCCGTATTAGTGTGTTCACTATTTTCACGTACATTGCCCTGAAGAAGTTTACTCCATGATTTTTGTATAGTGGTTTGTAAAATTGAATCCCATGCACTGGCAATCCAGTAGATGACTTCTTTCAAATCAATTTTCTTTAAATCGCTAATGACAGAAGTTTCGGCCAATGATTCAGTGCTTATAATTTTTTCTAAAAGCTTACTCTTATATTTCTTCTTTAATGCTTCCAAAACGCCTTGATCCATCGTCTAACAAATTGATGTAACGTTTGGTGGAAGAAATATGGTCTTTATGTCCTCACTTCAGAGTTCCTGGATATTCGAATGGCACGGAGCATTATCGATTACCAGTAAAGCTTTTCTAGGTAAATTGGAATCTGTTAAAAATTGTTCCACAGCTGGTACATACTCCTTAAAAAACCATTCCTTGAACAACTCGGAGGTCATCCAAGAACTTTTTTGGTTTTTGTAGTAAACGGGAAATGCATTAGGATTCATATGCTTGAATGCTCTAGGTTTCGCTGATTTTCCAATGCACATTAATCTTATCTTATGAGTTCCCGATGCATTACTGCATACCATTAATGTCAACCTTTCCTTATTTTTTTGTATCCTGGTGCAGATGTTTCACGCCCTGATGCCAATGTAGAAGATGGTAACAATTTATAATATAATCCTGTCTCATCGCAGTTATAAATTTGCTCCGGTGAATAACTTTCGTCCTTTATGATTTCTTTTAATTTCACCTGAAAATCTGCCAGACCATTCTCATCAGCTGATAACTTTTCACCGGATATTTTTAAATTTCTTACACCATAACGTTTTTTCCATCGATCTAACCATCCTACGCTAGCGGTAAAATCATCATTTTCGTGAGCTTGTAATTTATGAAATGCTAGAGCTTTTGCTTGCACAATTGGACCTGACAAAGGTATTCCCTTGTCTCGCTGTTGGCATAACCAAATATATAGCGCCTCTGATACTTCATGATGGTAACTATCTTTCATAGTTTTTCTAGCTTGACGAGAATGGCCAGTAGATGTAGAAGCTTTTGTTCTACACCATGCCTCTATCTTATCCCTGTTCCGTTTCCAATCAACAACTGTAGCCTGACCTACTCCATATTCTACTGCAATTTGTTTAATCGACGAACCACTATCTAATTTTTTTAACGCTTGTACTTTTTTCTCCAAAGAAACAACGATTTTTTTGCGTTTTATATTACCCATTTTAAAATAAACTTCCTAAAAAAATTAATTTAATTTCAGTAAATTTTATTTTGTAAAATCTTTGTACACATTTTTAATTAATAAATATTCATACCTAAAATATTTTAATAATGTATGTATGTATTTTACATAATTTTCGGACATTCGTAGCGCACGGCACAAATAAACTAAAAGAATTTATATGTATACTACAAAGAATCAATTTAGTTTTTTTTTAATGGGAGTTCCCCTATTTGATTCAGTTTCTAAAATGAAAACATAAAGGAAACGGATAAAAAAAAAAATATTATTTTTTTGTGTTCGGATAAAGCGGAGTTCGGATAAACAGTATTCGGATAATCGAGACTCTACTGTAAATAAAGTATATTTTATATGCATGTGGTCGTGAAGAAAAACGAATGACAATAAAACAAATTCCATAAAAAAATCTATCAAATTCAAGCTTTATTGTAACTTTATATAAATTAAATTAAAGTTATTCACTAGATGGATTTAAAAAATATGGATTTTGCAGAAAAAATACTGTTGCCCGTACTATTTTGTTTGTGTCTTCACTTCTGAATAGTAAATGTTCTTTGGTTAAACTTATAGGAAAAGCATATGAAATAGTTAAATTTGAAGAGTTTGAAAATTGGAAAACGCTAAGAAGCGAGATAAAAAAACAATTTTCATCCAGAAGATCACTCGTATCAATTCAAGTAGAATTAAATTCAATTAGGCAACAACAATCTGAAGATATAAAAACTTTTTCAAATCGAATTGAAATACTATTATATCAGTTAAATGAAGCTTGTCTAACCGAAATCGGTATAGAGTCAATAAAAGATATAAAAAAATTGAACAGTAAAATGGCTCTAAAATCATTTCAAGAAGGTTTACAAGAACCTTTAAAATTGTTGGTGAAATCTTGTAAATTCGAAAATTTAAAAGAAGCCATTATCAAAGCCTATTAATAAATATTCTACGTCAAATTATGGTTCTAACTCAAAACCATTTTCTCAAACTTTTAAACCATTTTCGTCTAGTTTTGCGAGTAGTTCAAGGTGTCAACTCTATAACAGATTAGGTCATAAAGCATTAACGTGTTTTAAATTGAATTATTCAGGTAATTTTTTACAAAACAAGCAATTTTTAAATTCGAATATGACTGAGCCTAGAAATTATAACGAAAAAACTATATATAATTCTGCTTGTGCTTATTGTCATAACAAAGGCCATCACATTCAAAATTGCAGGAAAAGCCAAGTGAATGAAAAAAGACGATTAGATAAACAAAATAACGTAAACAGCGCTTCACATAATATGGAGATAAGTTATCGGTCACAGATGCAACTTCCCATCATATTAACACATTTCCAAATTCTAACCCTGTTTTTTGTAAACCATATAGACTACCTCACGCAGTAAAAGACGAAGTAAATAAGCAAGTTTCCGGTATAAAAACTGACGGTATAGTTGAAGACTCTAAATCACCATGGAACTTTCCATTACTATGCGTACCTAAAAAAATCGAAGTCGAACGAAAAAAAGTGGTGCATCCTCTTCGATTACAGAAAACTAAACGATATAACCATTCCCGATGTATTTCCTTTACCAAACATCACAGACATTTTGGTTAGACTAGGTCGTTCAAACTATTTTTCAACCATCGACCTTGCTCATGGATACCACCAAGTTCCGATCGATCCTAGAGACCTTGAAAAGACAGCATTTAGCACAGAAATGGAACATTATACCAGTTTACTCGAATGAGTATGGGATTACTTAATGCTCCGAAGACTTTCCAACGGCTAATGAATAATGTATTATGTGGACTCAATGGATTGAAATGTTTAGTATATCTTGACGATGTGATAATTTATGGGAAAACCCTTTTTGATCACAACCAAAATTTAACAGAAGTTTTTTCTTGTCTGAGGAATTATAATCTCAAAGTAAATTCTGAAAAATGACAATTTCTCTCTCGAGAAATTTATTATTTGGAACATTTATACTTGATGTATTAAACCAGATCCTAAGAACATTGAAGCAATACTGCATTATACATCACCAAAAACACCCTGTGCTGTAAAATCATTTCTTGGGCTCGTAGGCTACTACCGTAAATTTTGCCCTAATTTCTCAAAAATTAGCAAACCTTTAACAGATTTATTAAAAAAAGATATTCATTTCGTATAGGATGCATTCTGCGATGAAGCATTTACGAAAATGAAACATTTTTTAATAAATCCCCCGGTATTGCAATTTTCAGATTATGCTAAGGAATTTATTCTTACGTGTGACGCCAGTGACATAGCGATAAATTCAGTTTTGTCTCAGGAGACAAATGGTGCTGACTTACCGATTGCGTTTGCTAGCCGAGTTTTTAATAGTGCAGAAAAGAATTATTCTACAATAGAGAAGGACCTTCTTGCGATAATCTGGGCTACAGATCATTTTTGTTCATACGTATTATTCAGGAATATCACGATGGGCCTCTAGGTGCTCATCAAGGCATATATAGAACATTCAAAAGATTACGAAATTTTTATTATTTTCCAAAAATTTTCGCAAAAATTGAAAATTACGTAAGGAACTGTCCGTTTTGTCAGAAAAATAAAAACTTCGAAAATAAAAATGTACCAATGAAAATTGCAAGTACATCATCAAAAGCTTTTGAAAAAGTTTTTTAGATATCGTCGGGCCATTTTCGTCTTCAAATCAAAACAATAAATTCATTCTAACGATGCAATGCGATTTAACTAAATTTTCCTTTGCATTCCCTTTGCCATAAATCAAGAAGCCGAAACTGTTGCTACAGTTTTTATTCAAAAATTTATTTGTATATTTGGTTGTCCTACATCAAATTTATCGGACCAAGGTTCCAATTTTATGAGTAACGTATTTAAACAAATTTGCAAAATACTAAAAATACAAAAAATCAATACAAGTGCGTACCATCCACAATCCAATGGCGCACTGGAGCGTAGTCACAAAACATTAGTCGAGTATTTGCGCAACTATGTAGACAAGGATCCACTTGATTGGGATTCATGGTTACAATATGCTACGTTTTCATACAATACTACTCCACATACGTCTACTGAGTTTATGCCATTTGAACTAGTATTTGGGCATAAACCAAATATCCCGGATTCAATATCAAAATATATCGATCTTCAGTACAATTATGATGATTAATTCTATGATCTAATATATATATATATATATATATATATATATATATATATATATATATATATATATATATATATATATATATATATATATATATATATATATATATATATATATATATATATATATTTATATATATATATATATGTATATATATATATATATATATATATATATATATATATATACATATATATATAAATATATATATATATATATATATATATATATATATATATATATATATATATATATATATATATATATATATATATATATATATATATATATATATATATATGTATATATATATATATATATATATATATATATATATATATATATATATATATATATATATATATATATATATGTGTGTATATATGTATAAATAAAAAAATAAAATAAAAGATAAATAAATATTATGTATTTATGTATACAACTACTTATAACAAATCAATTTTATATTTTTATATTATTATTAATTTTATTAAAAAAAAAATCGTGAAATAGAAAATTAAAAGACGACCATTGGTCATCTTTTGTTTAAAGGTGGGAGGAATGTAGTGAAGTGATGAACCATCTTTATATAATTGATTATATTAGATGTTTTTACTTACAAATATTAGTATTAAGTGTTAGTGTATATATGATTACAATTGTATTAAGGTACTCTCGCTCTCAATGTTGCTTAAGTGGGGTATTATTTTAAAATCTGTGAATAAATAAAAATAACATGTTCTTTCTGGATTGACACTTGTAACGTAGTGGATCGTTTTATTTTATTCGATTGTTTAATAAATTTACATTTGCATTTAGAAACACACGGAACATTTATGTCCGCAACCAAAACCAACACTATTGTATATTATACAAGCCATGAAGCTTGGCTAAGTAAAACATATTATGACTACTATTGGGTGTATGTGTTAGTGAATTTGACTACAGTAAAAATCGAAACAAAAAATTATATTTCGCACTGTCCATACTCCTCTAAATTCAAAGTACATAACATTTCTACAAAAAAAACGAAACAAAAATTATATTTTGCGACTGTCCACTCTGCTCTAAATTATTAGTATATAGTATAGTATATAATGAAGTAAATAATAATAACAATACTTCTCTCTCTCGTTAAATAATAAATTTGTTTTTTGCTTTGTCTTAAAGAGCGCAACATATTGTTGTTCCATCATTCGTATTCATTTTTTATTTACATCAAAGTATATAATAAAAGTATATACAAATTATACTACGTCACAACACTAATACTTAGGTATAGTAGTCACTTTTTGGCATGAGTATCGCAACTTCATGGCTTGTATATACATTTGTGTTGGTTTTGCCGCAACATACGGATAGTATACATTCTCAAAAAAAATTGCGTCTCAACACAAAATTTATTACCTACACATGCAAACAAAAAACAACCGATTTGTAGATAAAACAATCGATTTGTACTAATGAAGAGAACTTTTGCTGTTGTTTTTTTTACATTGGTACTAAAATAAAAAATTTCCTATAGGAAATTTTATGGACAACCCTTCATTTATTTAAAAGTTATTTATTTCTTTAAAACACTAATAGCCTTTTATTTTTTATTAAACTTTAAACATTTTAGATTTGCTACCATTTACAATAAATTTTTATGAAAAAAATCAACGTTAAAATTCAAATATTTAAATTTAAAATTCTAATACATAGAATTTCAATACACATACATAAAAAAAATTAAAATATTTCCCTTTGTAAAAAAATCAACCGATTTTTTGGTCGAAACCAAGAGTAACGGTTAATTCAATTGATTTATAATGTTTAATCAATTTTTTTAAAATCTAATGTGATTTAATTTTAAAATGTTGTGTCAAATAAAGTGTATATAAATTAGATTTTTGTGCGAGTACTACGATTTTGTTTTTAGTTAACCTTTGCAGATAACAGATGAATGGTGGCACACCATTGATGATAAGAGATGACAGAATGCAGAGCAGTTCAATAAAATCTTAATTGTCTTATGCTACGAGAAGTTTGAATATTGGCTACCAGTAAACCGGACTAATCCTTAAATTACTGACATACCTCTCTCTTCCCTTACCCACAAAAACTTACTAACTATTGGTTGTCACTGTATCTGGAACCGGGTCGATCTCAATAATTTAACTAATATGCGGCCTTATCCTTCCAAGTATATGTAAAAATAAGTGCACGGTGGGCCCAGCTTACTCCGGGATATCCTGCTTAAGGCTTGGCCGTACATTCTAAATCAATCAATCAAACAGAAGCGCCAAAGCCATACTTTCTTTGACAATCAGCTGATAATCCTGACGTAGATCCTTGGTACAAAATAAAATCTTATAGTTGACCTGATTTTCCGGCTAGCACATAAATTTTGATTCCCCATGGATTTGATTTCCTTTTCATATACTGAAAAGAACTAATGGGTAGTGAAGCGATTCATTCTTGTAGTTCTAACTACAGATCTTAGCCTCTTTGTCCTAACTCCTACTTGCTAGGTCCAAGCTGTGTCGGTGGTAACTCGAGCAACCTAGTGGAATCATTTAGTGAGAGTCCTTTGAGGAAGCCAGAAGAGATCCGTAGGTCACTTGCAATCAATGCATTTAAGAGCTATGTGATTATTATTTTTTTCTTTTTTTTTAATTCCAGAAGCGCCTGTTCTCATATTGAGTGGCTGTCTGGTCAACATCTCAAGAGAGAGGGACTATAAAGTAGTATATCATTAAATAATAACATCTGGAAAATCAACACGACAGAACCAGAAGATTATTAAGCTCTCGCTAGTAAATTAAATACCGATGGGTTTGAATGATGTACGTATGAAGAAAAAAATGATCGGCTAATCAAAGTTATGGTCAGGGGCTCCAGCATTCATGTTCGAAAGAAGATATTTTAGAAGAACTAACAAGTATAGGTTTTAAAATTAAAAATGCAGTCAATATCATCAAAAAAAGAGAAAAAGCAAAACAAGGACGGAAACACTGAAATTGTCAGAAGAGGACTTTCATTGTTCGTGTTAACCTTGAACAATAAAGATAATATAGAAAAAATCTATAACATAAATGCAATTCTTCACCTGAGAGCTAAAATTGTGCCATTGAAAAAAGCGTCTAGGTTAATCCCACAGTGCAAAAAATGCCAAGAGAACCATACTCAAAAATACTGTAATCGTGAATGTGTCAAATGCGAAGGGAAACACGCAGCCAATCCTTGTCAAATTAATAACACCTAACCTCCAAAACGTGTCTTTCATCGGATCATTCGTCAGTTATAATGACGCTTAGCCAAACAATAATAAGAAAGGAGGTTAAACTCTTAAGAGGGTTTAACAAAACTAATTGGAAAATATCAAAACTAATTGGAAAATATCAAAACTAATTGGAATCTCTTTCAAACTCTTATACAGGAGAAAACTAATCTTTAAGTCCCAAGAAATAATCCAGAGCAATTAGAAGATGGAAATTAAAAACCAGTCAGTCAATAAATACCTAAAAAATTTGACAGAACAAAAAGACTCAGACTATTTTTAAAATGGAAGGCAACCAAGGCCCTAAAAAGACCTAATCTACAGGCCCCTCTAATTAAAAACAACGACACCTGGGCTAGAAATCCCAAACAAAAGGTACATATGTTTGCAAATCATCTAGAGTAGACCTTTAAACAATATCCAAGACAGTCTGCAGAGGAAGATATTACCCCAGCTGATAAAAATG
Source organism: Tipula confusa (assembly GCA_963556175.1). NCBI lineage: Eukaryota > Metazoa > Arthropoda > Insecta > Diptera > Tipulidae > Tipula > Tipula confusa. The sequence goes on from OY744478.1 coordinate 5,239,621, forward strand.
GATAATCACGGAATAAGGCCTATAACAATGCATGAACTAAATTGGGAAATAAAGAACAACTTAAACGTTAAAAAGGCTCAGGGTACGACTTAAAACCGGGTCAAGTAATTAAAAGCTTACCAGAACAAGGAAGGAAGAAATTATTGCACTTAATGAATGCAGAATGCCAATTAAAATACGTACCAAGGCAATGGAATGTTGTAGAAGTAATCAAGATTCTAAAACCAAACAAACCGCCGAATTAAAAATCTTCAAATAGGCTTATATCTCTGCTTCCAATGCTAATGAAATTATTCGAACATCGGGATCTGCCGAAACAAATTTATGAGCTATTGAAATCGTATATTTCAGACAGGCACTTTCGAGTAAAGTATGAGAATGAATACTCTGAACCAAAAAGAATAACAGTAGGAGTACCCCAAGGTAGTCCACGGACCCATTCGTTCTCTCCTATATACAAGAAACATGCCCTATACTGATGCAACTATAGCAGCATTTGCTGATGATACTGCTATATTAGCGTCAGTACAAAACATAACTGACTCTACTGACAAACTGCAGAGAGCCACAAACAAAATATGCAATTGGACTAAAATGAAAATAAAATTCTACGATTGCAGTTTTACGATGCACCGTGGTACATTAGAAACGACAACCTTCATAGAGACTTGAAAATGTAGTTTGTCGCGGACGAGATCAATTATCACGCAAGGAAACACTATCAACGCCTGTATGAGCATGCAAATCAGGATATACGTCGCATGATGACAGACATCACTATAGCAAGAAGGTTACGAAGAACCAAACCATTGGGCCTAGCGTGACCTAGATGACAGAATAACAGCAGCGCAAGAAACCTACTGATAAATTATTGTAAACTGGGATTATCCTATAAGGCTTAATCCCAATAAATGTAAAAATCAAAAAAACTCAATAGATATCACTTCTGCAAAGGGAAATTGTAAGCAGCGGTTTCTCACGGCATTTATAAATATATCCGAATTATCCCTAGAAATTTCAAGATTATTCACAATATGTAAATTATTCCTCAATTGTGTAAATCGGTCGCAAGTATAGTAGCGATCTAGAAAATTTCATGCAACCGATCAAGATATGTAATCCGAAGAGCTTTTTCATTCAATTTTTTTCTGTATATTTGAATCTTTTCAAATTTTTTTGGTGGGCATATAAGTTAGTAAAAAATGCAAATGACTCAAAAAGATCGTCTGAAAAATACTGAGAGCAAAAATTGTAAGGAGTTTTCACTTCACCTTTATTCAATTCCTAGGAATTAACCTCAAAAGGCGGAATGCTTCTGGCAAAAAATTCCATTGAATAACTCAACGATAATATCTTCATTTATTATTATATTTTCGTCTGCTTGAGCGGTAGTTACATTGTCCGACACATCCCGCATCTCCCAATGTCACGATACCAGTATTATATTCAACAATACCTGAAGCAATTCAAATTAATCCAACAGCTCATAATAAATCATGATCATCATCAACGCTTAGTCATCAACCAATATTATAATTATCATGATACATTGTATCTTAATTACCACGATACATTGTATCTTAAAAAATAACAATATTGTTTATTTCATATACCATAATTTGTTTATATAAGTTTATATTTCATTAATATTATTTTCATCATAATTTGTTTATATAAGTTTAGATCTCATAAATATTGTAGTATTGTTTATATAAGTTTATATTTCATATATATTATTTTCCATACATTGTAATGTTGTTTATATAAGTTTATATATCATAATATTATATGTTTATATAAAATCATGATTATAGTTTACGCAGCTGCATATAACATAATATCATACATTGTAATATTGTTTATATAAAACCATAATTTTGCGCAGCTGCATCTAAAGATTGTTTACTCTATTCTTTTGTTTATATTATCATTTACTATATAAACTTAATATCTTTATTCAATAAGCAGAGTTCTCAGTTATCACTAGCATAGATCGTTTCTATGTAAAAATTGTGTTAATATTATATTTTATAAATAATAAAGGTAACTCAGTGGATAGTTCCACTGAGTATAAAAAATATAATTTAATAAGTGTCTCCCGACATAATTGGCGCAGTTGATAGGATAATTTTTATTATCTAAAAAATTACGCTACCTTTATTTAATATAATTTAGTGAAAAAATTTTAACACAATTAAGTGCATTTATTTTTCGATATAAATTTAAATCTGACGGTAGTTTTACGGAAGTATGCTCAACGGTTTATTGAGTAATCGCGCTGCGTTGATTTAAATGAAAAGTGAGCACTAATCGATGGTTGATCGATAAATTAGTTTAAGGATCGATGGTTGATCGATAAATTAGTTTAAGAAAAAAAAATATAAAAGTAAAAGTGAAATAAAATAATAAATAATAAATAAATAAATAAATAAATAAATAAATAAATAAAAATAAAATAATAAGAAATAAGAAAAATAAAAATAAAATAAGTGAAAATAATAAAATAAAATAATAAATAAAAAGTGAAAATAATAAATAATATAAATAATTTAAGTAAAAATAAATTGGAAAGGAAGAAAAAACATATATCGCTAATTTAAGTCATCACTTCATCGGACAATGACGGCATATCAAAGAACGATGTTTGTGGTATTAATATTTTGGTAAGTGTGAATTGAGACTCTCCTTTATATGTTTGTAAAATTCCTTCCATTAAGTAAAGAAATTTTAAATAATAATAATTAAAGAAAAATAATTTTTGAAGAATCAATTTTTAAATAATATTTTTTAAGAATTAAAAAATTTAAAATATAAATTAGTAATTAATAATTGTAAATATATTTCATTAAATTTTATCAATTTTAATTGAATTTTTGAGAAGAAAATTTTTAATTTAAATTAATTAAAAGTAAAAACTAAATTTTTTAAAATATATATATATATATTTAATATAATTAAGTTAATCGTAATTTAAATTTTAAATTGATATAATATCTTTTTTTAAATATTTAGTTATTGTATATAAAATCAAAATATAAAATGTCTCGTTCAAATAGTCCAGTAAATGTAGGTTTAGATTATCAAAATGGTGTAGATCAAGATAGAATTAGAGAAATTTATAGGGAACAAGATGAAATGAAAAAACAGGAAGATAGTTTTAATAAAATGATGACTATGTTACGAATACCGGACGCAGTCAAAGATTTGCCACAATATAAAGGTGATAAAAATGGTCTCTATGATTTCATTCAAAATGTTGAAGAAATCTTAGCCGTTTGTCAACCCGCTTGCGTAAATAATAATCCATACGCAACTATTATAATTCGGGCTATTCGAAATAAAATAGTTGGTGACGCAAACGATGTATTGTTAATGTACGGAACAGATAATGTTTGGTCTCAAATCAAACATAATCTTATTACGCATTATGCAGATAAACGCGACGAAACTAGTCTTATTCGAGATATGTATAGGTTACAGCAAGGTAACGATACAGTAGAAAATTTTTTATCGACATATTGAACACAATGAATAACAACACAAAAATTAATACACCACAAGATAGTAATAGGGCAGTATTAGTTCAAATGAAAAGCAAACTTCATGAATCCATGGGACTCTCTGTTTTCCTTGCCGGACTCCGAGATCCATTAGGCGGCATGATAAGGGCTATGCGACCAACAAGCTTACCCGAAGCCTTATCTTTTTGTTTAAAAGAGCAAAATATCGGTTATTTAAAGGGAAAACCTTCGGATTATTCATCCAAACCACCAATTCCATTCAAAGCTCCAATTCGAATACCTCAATTAAATACTTTTAAACCACAATTCAATCATCAACAATATGCTTTTAGACCATATAATCCCCAACCTCAATATTATAATCACCGACCATTTACAAATATAAACCCTCAAAATCCACCTAAAAAACCTATTAATAAACCAGCCCTACCACCATCACGTCAAAAAGTTGAACCAATGGATACAACTTCTAATCAAAATCGATATACTCAACCAACTTACGGACAATTAGTTCGACAACAAAATCAATTTAATAAACCATTCCCTCCACGTCAAAATTATTTCCAATCTTCAGGACTACCAAGATTCACATCCCAAGAATTGTTCAACATGGAACAAAATCCTGACGAATTATATTTCCCATCAGAAGATGAATATTATGATCAGTCTAACGAATATTATACAGAATATGACCCATTGGAACCAAATGAACCAGTTCATGATATCACAGAAGAAAATTATGTCCAATCACTAGATCAAGAAATAGCTGATGAGGATTTTCGCCTCGACGCCTCGAAAAAGCTATCGGATACTTAGATTTTAATAATCATGCAGGTTATACTCTACCTTATATCGAAGTCCAAAAGAACCCAAATCAATATTTAAAACTTTTGATCGATACTGGATCAACTAAATCTTTTCTTAACCCATCCTTAATACATAAAAATCGTATTAAACAAATCCCACCAATTTCAATTAAAACTCTTTTTAATACCCATACTGTGAATCAATCCGTAGTAATCAATGGATTACAAGAATTTAAAACCAAAGAACCATTAGAGTTCGTCCTTTTCAAATTCCACGCTTATTTTGATGGATTAATAGGCATTGAGCTTATGCAACAATTAGGTATTTGCATCGATGTAGCAAATTCCATTCTCTTCACAGATAAAGTCCAAATTCCACTTAAATTCAAACCAAACTATATGTCTAAACAGTATACAATTCTTCCTAGAAGCAAATTATCAATTGAAGTTCCTGTAGATATCAGAAATGGAGAAATATACTTAAAACCCGTTTTAATAGATGACAAATTAATAATACCCGAAGGCATATATACCAGTAATGAATACTATGCTAAAGTAGAAATTATTAATTATGGCAATAAAGAAATGTCATTTGTCATAGAACAACCAATCAAAGCCGAACCACTAGAAAACTTTCATTCCGAAACTAACGAACACAAAATATATAATTCAAATTATTCAGATGAAAATATAAAAAATTTAATTAGAACAGGTCACCTTAATCCCGAAGAAAAAAAGGCAATAGAAAAACTTTGCGTTAAATTTAATGAAATTTTCTATAGGGAAAATCATAAACTTTCATTCACCAATGTAGTTAAACATGAAATAAATACGGAAGACGAAAAGCCAGTATTTACAAAAAGTTATCGCTATCCACATATTCACAAACAAGAAGTTGAAGATCAAATTATAAAAATGTTAGATCAAGGCATAATTAGACCAAGTTATTCTCCTTGGAGTAGTCCAATTTGGATTGTACCTAAAAAGAAAGACGCATCTGGAAAAACAAAATGGAGACTTGTAATAGATTATAGAAAATTAAACGAGAAAACAATATCAGATCGCTATCCATTACCCAATATAACTGATATATTAGATAAATTAGGTAAATGCATTTATTTCACAACACTAGATTTAGCCTCTGGTTTTCATCAAATAGAAGTATCTGCTAGGGATATCCCTAAAACAGCATTCTCCGTTGATTTTGGTTATTATGAATATATACGAATGCCATTTGGATTGAAAAATGCACCAAGCACTTTTCAACGTGTAATGGACAACGTATTAGGTGAATTACAAGGAAAAATATGTTTGTGCTATATGGACGACATCATTGTATTTTCCACATCATTACAAGAACATATTGAAAGTCTAACGAAAGTTTTTAATAAATTAAAATCCGCAAATCTCAAAGTACAACTTGACAAATCTGAATTTCTTCATAAAGAAATTGCATTTTTAGGTCATTTAGTCACATCAAATGGTGTACAACCTAATCCCGATAAAATTAAAGCTATAAGAAACTTTCCAATTCCTAAAACGGAAAAACAAATAAAAAGTTTCTTAGGTCTTTTAGGATACTATCGAAAATTCATACCCAATTTCGCAAATATAACTAAACCCTTCACGGAATGTCTAAGAAAAGATAAAAAAATAAAAATTGATGAAAAATATCTAGAATGCTTCGAAAAATGTAAAAATTTATTATGTAATAATCCTATATTACAATATCCCGATTTCGAAAAACCTTTTCTTGTTACTACAGACGCAAGTAACGTTGCACTAGGTGCAGTACTATCACAAGGTCCAATAGGAGCTGACCTTCCAATATGTTATGCTTCACGCACATTATCTAAAACCGAACAAAATTACTCTACAATAGAAAAAGAATTATTAGCTATTGTATGGGCAACAAAATATTTTCGACCTTATCTTTTTGGAAAACCTTTCACTATCATAACAGATCATAAACCACTAACATGGTTATTCTCATTAAAAGAACCAAATAGTAAATTAGTCAGATGGAGACTAAAGTTAGAAGAATTTGATTATAAAATTCAATAGAAAAAAGGAATTCAGAATTCAAATGCTGATGCACTATCACGTATTGAACCAGAAGTTAATTCCAAAATAGAAATCAATCATTCTGATTCTAGTTCAAGTAATGACACTCGAATCACTACACGTGAAATTCCTATTCCAGTATCCCAAAGTCCAATAAATCATTTCAATAAACAACTTATTATAATAATAGAAAATTCAACTAAATTGAGAAACCCAATAATTAAAAGAGAAACTTTATTCAAAACAAAAAAACGTGTCACTATTCGAATACCAGATTCCCCAAGACCACAAACGGAAATACAAAACATTATGAAAGAAATGTCAAAGGATAAAAAATTAACTTGTGTTTATATATCGGATGAACATTATCCCATTTTTTATAGAGCGTTTAGAGAAAATTTTAGACCTGACAATAGGCAACCAAGAAAAGCATATTTCGTTAGATCACTCACAATGTTACAGGATATATTAGATGTTAACAATCAAAATTTAGAAATCAAAAAACAACACGAAATCACTGACCATAAAGGCGTTATCGAAAATTATGAACATATAAAAAGAAATTTCTATTTTCCGAACATGAAAGAAAAAATTACCAAACATATCAATAATTGCACAATATGTCAAAAAGTAAAATATGATAGGCAACCCCCCTCAGTTACAATTTGAAGTTACAGAAACACCAGAAAAACCTATGGATATAATCCATATGGATATATTTCAAATAATGAGCCATCAATTTCTGACAATAATTGATAAATTCTCAAAATTTGCTACCACTTATCACATCCAAGACCGTACTGAAAAAACCATTGTAGGTAAAATAATAAAATATTTTAGTAGACATGGACTTCCAAAGAAAATAGTTATGGATAATGAATCCACATTTTCAAGTCTTGCTTTTAAACAACTCGCAGAAAAATACAATATTACATTACATTATACAACACCTTATAATTCCACAGGAAATTCCCCAGTCGAACGACTTCATTCTACAATTAAAGAAACTTTTGGTGTACTACACGTAAAATATCCAAAAGCTACAATTAAGGAATTAATGCAACAAAGCATATTATCCTATAACAATTCCATTCATTCTACTACTAAGGTAACCCCTTTCGAATTATTATCTGGCCATATTAATAATAAAAGTATTCAATATATTTCAATATAGGATTATATAAGTAAACATAAAAGATCCTTTACGGAATTATGTAATCATATCCACGCTTTAACTAAACAAAATAAACAAAATAAAATTGATAAATTAAACTTAAAAAAGAAAAGTCCTATTTCTATTAAAACCGGACAAATAATTTTTGCCAAACGTTACAGACGAAGTAAATTAACACCTCCTTACAGAAAAACAATAGTTAGGAAAAACAATAAACTAACATTACTCACCGACTTAGGAAAAGTTCATAAAAATAAAGTTAAACGATTATTTCAGGTTAACAATGACCAACGGACAACAAATTAATCTCACGCCAATGACAAATAATAACGGATTAATTCCAATAAAATTAGGACCAGCACATATGATCAAAAGTTATCAAAAATTAATCCATGTAATACATTTAAAAGATTATTATGATTTAATTCAAAATTTAACGACTCAAGAGAACGAACTTGCTAAAATAATATCAAGCAAATCAGAATATAAATATATTTTAAATGATAAAAAGATAATTACATCACATAAATTAGCTTCCCTTAAAGAAACATTTCACTTTCTTTTACCTAAACGTACCAAACGAGGAATCCTTAACGGACTAGGATCTTTAATAAAAGACATTACAGGAAATTTAGACAATCAAGACTTAATAGACATACAAAATGCATTACATGATATACATATGAATGAAGACAATTTAAATAAACAAATTAATGAACAAATTCATTTAAATGCTGAAATGATTGATAGAATTAAAGAAATTCAAAATTTTGTAACATTACATACTAATAGACTAAATTTCGAAATTATTAAAACAACTACACAGACTAATCTTAACACTAACTTATTACTATTCGATCAACATTTTTACAAAATTAATCATATAATTGACATTTTACATAATCATTTAAAAGACATAACGGAAATTATACAATTAGCTAAATATAAAATGATATCAAGACATTTATTAAATAACGATGAAATGAAATATATATCAAAGTTGTTAGATCAATCTAACGTAAGATTTGATAACGATAATTTTATATACAATTTAATTGAACTTAAGGGATATTATAACAATACGGACATTTTATTTAGTATAGAAATACCAACCTTTTTAAAAGAAACTTTTAATTACTTTAAATTCAAAGTTATTCCTCAAAGTAACAAAACTATAATTCCTATTCCCTCCTATGAATTAATCTTAAATTCCCAAAATTATCAATTCACACAAAAACCATGCAATACTATAAACAATCAGTACTTCTGCGATAATTTAAAATTACAATCAACAACACAATCATGTATACCAGCTATTATAATGCAACCTCCTGCCAAATGTATGTTCCAAGAAACAACATATATATTCGATATTGACTATATCACATATGGAAAACTTTACGTTCAACCAATTCAACCATTATCATATACATCAACATGCAACCAGCAAACAACAGATATTACAGAACCAACATTAATAACATTCGACAATTGTTCCATAATATTAGGAAATTATACTTTCACCGCAGAAACTTCAGTATTTTTCGAGAAACCAGTAATAACACTTCCATACAACAAAATAACTACTTTAGAAATTAAACCAAACATTAATTTGGATCAACTTCATAATAAAACAATTACAAATTTAAAAGAAATAAAGATGATTCAACAAAGGCAGCTTCTACATACGTCATCAGGCCATACCGCCCTCACAATAATAATAATTTCATTAATAATTTTTATCATCTATAAAGCAGTCAAGAGACACAAAACTAAATTAATCAATATCGCCTCCAAATCTGCTAACATCTTGAAGGCTCCACTAAGAGGGGAGGAGTTACATTGTCCGACACATGCCGCATCTCCCAATGTCACGATACCAGTATTATATTCAACAATACCTGAAGCAATTCAAATTAATCCAACAGCTCATAATAAATCATGATCATCATCAACGCTTAGTCATCAACCAATATTATAATTATCATGATACATTGTATCTTAATTACCACGATACATTGTATCTTAAAAAATAACAATATTGTTTATTTCATATACCATAATTTGTTTATATAAGTTTATATTTCATTAATATTATTTTCATCATAATTTGTTTATATAAGTTTAGATCTCATAAATATTGTAGTATTGTTTATATAAGTTTATATTTCATATATATTATTTTCCATACATTATAATGTTGTTTATATAAGTTTATATATCATAATATTATATGTTTATATAAAATCATGATTATAGTTTACGCAGCTGCATATAACATAATATCATACATTGTAATATTGTTTATATAAAACCATAATTTTGCGCAGCTGCATCTAAAGATTGTTTACTCTATTCTTTTGTTTATATTATCATTTACTATATAAACTCAATATCTTTATTCAATAAGCAGAGTTCTCAGTTATCACTAGCATAGATCGTTTCTATGTAAAAATTGTGTTAATATTATATTTTATAAATAATAAAGGTAACTCAGTGGATAGTTCCACTGAGTATAAAAAATATAATTTAATAAGTGTCTCCCGACATAATTCGGTTCCAATTACTCGGGCCTCAAAACAGAGCTCAGTTTCCAAGTCATTTTCTTAAAACGATTTCACTCTGGTATCGATAATAATATCTTCCAATGTTTGCTTTTATTTTCAATTAAGTTTTTCTCGTTTTCACTCGGGCTCTCAATATCAGATTAATCATCAATTCATAAATTTCTTGTTCGATGAGGCGCCCACGAGATATACGTATTTAATTATATTTAAATATAATAAAAAAAACGTACATTTAAATGTTCAGATTATTATAGTCTTTAGACGTAATGTATATTTTAATGTACATCTAATTTTAAGGCACCTTATGCGTTTAATCAATTATTATTACACGAATTTTATTAAAATTTGAAATTTCTTCAACATTATTTATGATAAAAACACAAAAACTTTTATTATTGTTATATAAGACGGTATATAACCGCTAACTAAACCCTAGTACACAAACTTTCTACAACACAATGTGCATTACTCGAAAAACAACGAAATACTAAATAAAATATATTATCTAGACAAATTTATTGTTACAATTTATTGTTAATTCGGAAACGAAAAACAATATAACTGTTAAATTTATGTGCACCGATTTCGTAAAAATAACGTTTAAACGTGATGTACATTTTAATGTACTCCACGTGCCAAAGGGTTGAGTCACAGAAAAAATAATGGCCCGTATTCCGGGGTTTTCAAATTTTATGTTATAATTTTTCAAAAAATGTCATTTTATTTTCACTTTTATTATAAAATGAAGTTGTATAGACACACAAACAATCTAGTACAATTTATGTTTATTTTGTTGTGTGACTTAAAGTCTTAAATGGTATAATTATAACACAGTAGTGTAACATGACCTTTAAATTTAATTGGGATAAATCATAAAAATTGTAAATGGTTTTTTGTTGAATAAAGGAGGGTCAGTATAATTTTGGATGTTCAAAGGAGATGTAATGAATACAAATTCATAAAAAATTATAATTAATAAAAGATATTTAAAAAGTTAAATTTTGATAAATAAATAAAAAATTAAAAACAAAAGAGTTTTTAATATTTTACAAACAGTCAACTGTCTTGTTGGGCAGCTATACTCGCCCACAACACTGGTGACAGCGGAAAAAAAACCTAAAACGTGTTAAAAAGGTCAAAAAAAAAAAAAAAAAGTTCGGATAAAATAAATTAAAATTTAAATTAAGTTTTAAAGCCGTATTGGTTTTACCAGCTGCGAATTACGAAATTGAATTTTTGTTAGAAGTAGTGTTGGTGAAAAGAAAAAACAAAAAAAGCGAAGTTGGGGGAAAAAAACGTGGAAAAATATTGTAGTACTCGTGGTAATATCAATATTAAATCAGATGAGAATCAGATGACAAGGTGGCAGCTAATAAACAATCTGAACAAACATTTTTGGGCACGATAGTCAAATGAGTATTTGAAACAATTGCAACAAAGATTTTCGTGGACTAAATGTCTTCCAAATATCGCAGTCGACACCATCGTGGTAGTTAAAGATGACCATTTACCACCTCTTAAGTGGAAATATGGCAGGATTATACAATGTCATCACGGTTCAGATGGTTTGGTGCGAGTGGTATCTGTAAAGGTTGGTGATCGCATCTTTAAACGGGCAATTACATCTGTAGCACCATTACCAACGAATCTTGAACATGTCAATTTTCAAGGGCGGGACTATGTTAATGCGGATAAAACAAAATAAGAAAAATACATGGCAGTTATGGTGATAATTTTATAACTATTTATTCGACAATAGATGACACCAGCAATAAAAAGGTATAATATAATTATACCAATAAAACTCTATACAAATTGTTGTAGTAGAATAAATCAATGTGGGAAGTCATTCTGTCATCGAACTCAATAAACAACATCACGCAACAGTGTTTAATATTTCTTTTACTTCGTGTGAAATTTTGCGGTACGATTTGCCGACACAGGAAAAGTAAGTTCGCAGATAGAGAAAACGCTCTCTATCAATTAATTGAAGCATTTTGTCACATGCTATCAACAAGCTTTGAGCAGATTTCTTGCAACTGGGAGAACTATTTACTAAATTTGTAGTCTACCAGTAACATGTAGGATACGTGTACTTAATATAGCAAGTTTATTTCCTCGCTCATCGATATTAAGTTCGACAATCTCTTGTACTTGTGGCTTAAGTTTTATTAGTTTGTTGGAACAGTTGTCCAGTTCCCTTTGAGATTTTCGTGCCCCTAAATGTGTTCTTTCAGGTGGAGCAGCAGTTCCTTCATTTTCTGATTTAATCGCAGCAGATAATATCTCGAGTTGCTGAAATATCGATCCTGAGATATTTCGTACCAAACACTCAATTTCGATCTCGTCCACATTCATATATTTAGGCTCCATGTTATTATTATTGGAAATTATATCAATGAAAAGTAGAAAAAGAGAAGGGAGAAAAAATAATAATAATAATTCAATTTAAACTTATTTCATGGATATTCTTAAGCAGAAACCGAAACACAAAACCGACAATTCTTCTAATAATTCAAGAAAAAACAAATAAACAAAAACCCAAAACCAAACGCGTAATAAAAAAAATTGATCTAGTTAACCATTAATAAGAGAGAGCGTCAACGCATCATCCATCAACTAGAACCTAAATATGTAAATGCATCACATTATATACTTCCTCGATGCATTGCGCAATATTTTTAAAAAAAAGGTCAAACACTCCTGACGATTAAATATTTTATCTATAATTGTAACGGGTTATTCTAGTTGGTTTATTAATAATCTGATTGGTATTTTATAAAGCAGTTCGTTTTGATCGCTCGGTCGTATAAGTTGATTGTATATAATAAACATAAACCAGTTCTTGCTATTTGTCTGAGTTTCATTTATTCATATAGAGTGTAACGAACTAGAGATCGACACATTTAATGTGACCACCACAATTAAAACATTGGCGACGAGAATATTCGAATCTACAAATTATTGCGTATATTGTGTTATTGCGATAGACAAGAGAAGATTCTAAAAACTCAACGGGAATCGTTAGAGAAAGTGATAACGGAAAATCGTGTCAAATCGCGTCAAAGAAGAATGTCAGAAACGAGCATATTTTTTGTCATGGTGTTTTTTGTCAAAGAGCTAACAGTAAAGCTAACGGAATATTACGCATCTAAAGTGCATATATTGGGTGCGAGATTTACGTTTAACCGTACCATGATGAAACCAAACCAAACATATAAAGAATGGATTACCGATTTGCGAGGTGTAGCCCGGAATTGTGGATTTTCGTGCGTAGTAGCAACGTGTAATTCATCATTCGTTGATTTTATGATCTGGGACGTGGTCGTGGTGAACACTCCACATGATCCAGTGAGAACAGCCGCATTGTCAAAGGCGAATCCAACTCTCGAGGAGGTGCTCGAAATTGCAGAAGTTTTCGAGTCAACGAATAAAACCTTTCAATTGACAAAAGGCGAAAATGGTAATCCAGTCAATGCTATGGGTATTCAAGGTATGATTAATAAGTCCTGACTGCCTAGTGAAGCATAATCGTGAGAATTGTGTGCATGTGAAATCAAAGTGCTATAATGGAACGATGGAAATCGATCGTTATTCTATCCCAAGGATTGATGAAATATTCATGAAACTACAGGGGGCAAATTTTTTAGTAAACTCGATTTATCGGACGCGTACTTGCAGATACCATTAGAGGAGCGCTCGCAGAAATTAGTGGTAATTAACACACCTTTCGGTCTTTATTAATACTTAAGACTACCTTTCGGCATTGCTAGTGCACCTGGCATATTCCAAAGAAAGATGGATGAATTAACATCCGGTATACCCATGTGCGTGGCATACTTAGATGATGTTATTATTTCTGGTCATAGCGCAGTCGAGCATCAACAGAATTTAAAACTATTATTTAGCAAACTGGAAGAAAACGGTATCAAATGCAAGAAAAAGAAATGTATATTTGGACAACCTGAAGTGGAATACCTCGGACATATAATTTTTTCGTCAGGTATCCGACGTTCAGATAGCAATACAAAAGCAATCGAGAACATGCCTCGCCCAGTAAATGTTAAACAATTGGTAGCCTTTATAGGTAAAGCAAATTATTACAATAAATTTATTCGTAACTTTTCACAAATAGCGGCACCACTTAATGCGCTACGCCATAGAGATGTTGATTTTGTTTGGACCGAATGCCAGGAACATGCGTTTAGAAAGATCAAAGAGGAATTAATAAACCAGACAAAATTAACTCATTTCGACGATAAACTACCGATCGTGCTTGCAGCGGATGCTTCTCAAGATGGAATTGGGGCTGTAATATCGCATATTTTGCCGGATGGAACCGAAAAACCAATTGAATTTGCATCGAAGACGTTAGAGAAGCACTAAAAAGCGTACAGTCAAGTAGAAAAAGAGGCACTAGGTATTGTGTTTGGTGTTAAAAAATTTCATCAATATCTATATGGAAGAACCTTTATACTATACACCGATCATAAATGCCTTACAACGCTATTCAATCCGAACAAAAACTTGCCTACATTAACGCTTCATTGTCTACAAAGATGGGCAATAGCACTAAGAACTTACTCATATACCATCAAATTTAGACCAACAACACAACATAGTAATGCTGATGGGTTATCACGGTTACCCATGGGACCTGACCAGGAATTCGATGACTACGAACATGTAGGAGTACAAAAGATGTATGATATTACCACACAAGAGTACCCAATTGATAGTCGAATAATAGAAGACCATACCAAACGGGATAATGTGTTGCTACGAGTGATCAAACACATCCAACGTGGGTGGCCTGAAAAGCTGACTAAACCTGATGAAGACTTACAACCATATTTCTCGCGAAAAATGTCATTAAACGTTTCTAATAATATTATTTTCTTACACACAGAGCATTGAACTTCATTGAAAAGTTAGAGCGATTCGAAAAATATGTGGGTGAACGCATTGCAACGGCAAAGGTCAAACACATCCAGCAACGGTTGATTGATTTGAACGAGGGTTGGATGGTGTATCAACGTATGTTACCACCATATGAAGTTATGGATCCGGAACTGCTTACTAAGCAGGTGCGCGCATCAATCGAAGACTCTTACTATTTCCTTGTGGCCGAGTTCGAGGAAAAAATAGAAGAATTAAAAGACGCTCGTCGCAAAGTGCTGGTCAAGGGTAAACCAACGAATCAGCCAAATCAAATGCCACCTTCTGTCAGTGCCAAGCTTCCCACCGTGGAGCTTCCTACGTTTTGTGGCAACTATTTAAATTGGAATTCATTTATTGGAACGTTTGATGCCCTCATTCACGAGAATCAATCTTTGACTGAGCGCACAATGTTCCAATATCTAAAATTATCAGTTACCGGTGACGCCGCTAGTTCCATTGCGGCCATTGAATGAATTGTCCGATGAAAATTATGCAGTTATGCGACAGCTCCTTGACGAACGTTTTAATAAACCAAATTTCATTTGTGAGTAGCACATTCATACGCTGTTCTCGTTTAAACCAATCAATCGATCTTATCCCAAAAAGTTACTAATCTTGCTTGATCATTTTCGGTCACATCTTCGGTCACTCGAAGCACTCCATAGACCTGTACGACAATGGGACGACATGATCGTATACATCATGGTATCAAAACTGGATTCTGATACAAAAAATAAGTGGAACGATGCAGCTCCATCAGCACGCCTTCCCACATTCGACGAATTTTGTCATTTTATCAGCTCTCGAGCCCACCGGTTGGAAAGTCAAACAAATTCTGCCTCAACCTTTTCTCCTACACCAATACTTCCATTAAAATCGAGTCAGCGTTACAATCGTTCTTCAGAGACCACGCTAACTATCATAAAACCAGCTACATATGACTGTGTTTACTGTAAGGTGATTGGACATACATTAGTTCGATGCTACAAATTTATGCATAAGCCTGTCAACCAAAGAAACGATGTGGTCACTAAGCTCAAGTTGTGCTACAATTGTCTCCATGCCAATCATGTAGCATCTGCGTATCCAACGACATTTCGTTGCCGACACTGCAATGCTTCACACCATTCGTTACTTCACGACACAAATGAAAAACAACATCCATTACACTCGAATGCTGAACTGCCACCTACTGGATCCAAATCTGGGTTCAATTCAGTCAATGCAGCAACCGAGAAAAAAACCCCATAATGCTACTATTTCATCGGCATTATCGTTAGCTGATACCAAAGAAGAGTTATCATCATTCATATATCTAGCAACTGTACTAGTCATCGTGCTTAACAACAACGGACATCCCGTAGTGGGAAGAGCTTTGCTAGAATCTGGCTTACAGTTAAATTTTATGACCGAATCTTTTGCGAGCCTACTTAAATTGCCGAGACGAAAAAATGGAGGCCAAATTCATAGGATTGACGCCAGCGTTATATCGTCACTAGCCAGTTCAATAGTCACGTTAAAATCTAAAACGACAAATTTTTATACAATATTAGACGTGTTAATCTTACCAAAGATCACTAGCTAACAGCCAATAAATACCATCGATAAGGTCGAGTCATGGAAAATACCTTCGAATATCCGACTAGCGGATCCTAATTTCGTCAAGCCAAGGGAAATTGACCTACTATTGGGCGCCAAAATTTACCATCAGTTACTGGCCGTGGGTCAGATTCAGTTAGCTGAGCACTTGCCGCTGTTACAAAATACCGTACTAGGTTGGATAGTCTCGGGCAAGGCATCAACGAAATCAGACTCCAACAAATTTTGCCACGTGGCTTTAGACAGTTAAATTAATCTAAATTACCAGATTGAACGATTCTGGACAATTGAGAACATTCCACACTCTGATAAACCATTATCGACCGAAGAATCCGAGTGTGAAGCACACTTTACAAAGTTTACTACGCGTGATGGTGCGGGTCGATTCATCGTCAGGATTCCATTTTTGTCCTGTCCTTCGGAACTTGGTGATTCCAGAGAATTAGCTATTCGTCGATTCCTTAATTTAGAAAGGCGGATTCATAGGTCGCCAGAACTATTATACAGCTACAAGAAATTTATCGAGGCATACAAGACGTTGGGCCACATGGAACCCGTAGATCCAGAGGCCATCGAACACCCGAACTATTATTTTCCCCACCATTGTGTTATGAAACCAGATAGTTCATCAACCAAATTAAGGGTAGTGTTCGATGGGTCCGCCAAGACATCATCTGGGAAATCACTTAATTCAATTATGATGGTGGGTCCAGTTGTTCAGAGTGACCTATTTTCCATTCTAATCCGGTTTCGTTCACACACATATGCCTTTAGTGCCGATATTATCAAAATGTATAGACAAGTTCGAATCCACGACGACGATCAAAGATTTCAATTGATTATATGGAGAAATTCACCTAATGAACCACTCACGACGTTTCAGTTAAAAACAGTGACTTACGGGACATCATCAGCTCCATTCCTTGCTACGAGATGCCTAAAACAACTAGCACTCGATAATTACGATATCCTGCCTATCGCAGCGAAAGTATTGGAGAAAGATGTCTACGTAGATGAACTACTTACGGGGACAAACTCAACAGAGGCTGCCATCGAGCTAAAGAGGTCAATTTCAAATATGTTACAGACGAAATTGAGAATCAGATGAAATTGAGCAAATGGTGTTCAAATTGCCCGGAAATTATAAAGGACGTATCGAAAGACCTTGTCGAGATATTATAAAAAATTGATGAGAACGAGATGGCTAAAACACTCGGACTCTATTGGAACCCGTCAAACGACAAGTTCAACTTCGTTGTCAATTCTAGCAAAGGTGAAATTATATCAAAGAGAACCATATTTTCGGCCATCGTCCGAATTTATGATCCGCTTGGTCCCTTAGCACCGGTGGTTGTTTTGGGAAAACTGCTTATTCAGCCGTTATGGCAGTTGAAACTGGACTAGAATCAGTCACTACCACAGAACCAATACACATACTGGCAAAC
Source organism: Tipula confusa (assembly GCA_963556175.1). Lineage (NCBI taxonomy): Eukaryota > Metazoa > Arthropoda > Insecta > Diptera > Tipulidae > Tipula > Tipula confusa. The sequence goes on from OY744478.1 coordinate 5,257,738, forward strand.
ATTTCGAAATAGTCTCAATTTGATTAACCATTTTACAATCGATCGTCATCTATTCAACACAAGCGTTCCAACTAGCATCAAGATACATGGCATTGCCGATGCCAGTGAACGTGCATACGGTGCAGTCCTGTATGTTCGTAGCTCAACAACCAATGGCCATGTCACGGACAGACTACTCTGCTCGAAATCACGTGTTGCACCGCTCCAGAAACAACATTGCCTCACTTAGAATTGTGCGCGGCAGTACTGCTTGCGCAGCTAAATCTCAAAGTTCAGCAGAACCTAAATTTCCATGTCGACGAAACATTTTATTGGTCTGATTCAACAGTGACATTGTATTGGATAAAGTCGTGTCCATCCAGATGGAAGACGTTTCTGTCGAACCGAGTCACTGCCGTGCAAAAAGTGTCAGAGAAAAAGAACTGGCTGCACGTACCAACCGAGTGCAATCCAGCCGATTTGATTTCACGAGGAATGATACCCGAGAAGTTTATTCAATCAGATCTCTGGCTCCATGGTCCCGGATTTCTAAGTCAAGAAACATCAGGTTGCCCAACGCTTCGAGAGCAATTTCCAGTCTCAGAGGGTGCTCCTGAAATTAAGACAATGACACCAGTCGCCGTCGTGTCAACCCACTCGTCAGACATCTTGATGGAAATAAAATTTAACACTGATTTTAGGAAGCTAAGACGAATAGTTGCCTATATGCTCCGCTTCAAACTCCAGCCCCACTTCAAATTTAGCGGACCGCTAATACTTGAAGAATTGAATCATGCTCTCAACACCATTGTTCGACTTGTGCAAAGAGAATGCTTTCCAGTTGAATATGTGGGATTGGAAAAAACAATGTTAGTCGTCAAGCAGCCATCACTTCGCTCACTTGCATTGCGTTTTTGGATGGTAATCATGTCATTCGAATTGGTGGCCGACTTTACCATACAACGTTACCCTATACCTCAAAACATCCTATCCTATTGCCCAGCTCACATCATTTTACATTAACGCTTATTCAATTTTATCACAGAAAACTACTACACGCGGGTCCAAAGGCGTTATTGGCTGCCTTTCGCCAAGATTACTGGCCCACTGTATGGAGTCAAGGTGTGCAAAAAGGTGGTTCGAGAGTACATGATGTGCTTTCGTGTACAACCGGTTCCAATGACGCAACAGATGGAAAATTTGCCACCGGATCGAGTGACTCCATCGCCACCGTTCTACAGGGTTGCTGTAGATTACGCCGGACCATTTTTTGTGCACTACCGCATACGCGATAAACCACCTACAAAAACATATTTGTGTCTCTTCATCTGTCTCGTCACGAAGGCAGTTCACCTTGAGCTGACCTCAGACCTCAGCTCAAATTCATTCCTGGGCTGTTTTAAGCGCTTTGTTGCCACTCGAGGACTCTGCAAGCGCGTGGTATCCGATAACGGCAGCAATTTTATCGGAGCTAACTCTGAGTTGCAGGAACTATATGCCCTGCTCTCGTCACAAAAATTGAGGCATGAAATAAAATCAATGTGTGAAGATGACCAAATTGAATGGAAATTCATTCCACCCGCCACTCCTAACTTCGGTGGACTACATGAATCAGGTGTGAAGTTGGCTAAATTTAATTTACGTCGTGTTATGGATGTAGCCAAGTTCACATACGAACAGTTGATGACACTGGTCAAACAGGTTGAGGCGGTGCTCAACTCTCGGCCGATTGGACCGATTACTAATAGTCTTGAAGAAATCGACTGCCTCACACCAGGGCACCTTTTAATTGGACGACCACTAAATGCCTTGCCAACGCCTGAAGTATCAGATCAACCACCGCTCGATACGTGGAAACAGATCGATTTCCAACATAGAGTGATTTGGCGTCGGTGGTCAACCGAATATTTGCGTTCTCTTCAACAACGATCTAAGTGGACAAACCCAACGAAAAAAACAAAGTGAAAAAAAGTAAATAAAAAGGAAATGGAGAAAAGCCAAAAGTAAAGTGTGAACGAAAAAAAAACCTGCATTTTGGATTATTTACACGTTTTTGTTTTTTTTGGATATTTTTTTTGGAAAATCTAAATTGCTGTGGTTAAAGTTGTGTTTTTTTTTTATTTGGAAAATTCTTAATCACATGATGAAATAAGAAAAGTGTGAATATATCAACTTATGATATAAACTTATTATTTTGTAATTATATGAAAAGAAGGTGGATTTTGGTTTTTGTTCAACCAAAATCATTTGAATACGGATTAAAATTCGATCATCGGATGTGCAAACCCAGAAATTAAAAACTGAGTCACCGGGTGCGGACCACGTTGTAGGAGTGACGGATTATTCAATCGCGTGTTCAAACGCGTGCTGAAAATATTTCGAGAAGCCATCACAGAGGTTGTTGTGGGTGAGTATTCGATTTTTTTTATGCAGGCCTTTATCGGGTGAATAAACAAAGAAAATTCATGGCTTTATTTTAGTTATATTATAAATTTTTTTTTTATTCTTATTAATAAAAATATTATTATATCGTGTATTATATTGTAAAATACTGTATTACATCGTTTGATTGCTATATTGTAAGTTGCGAACTCACGCTGAGTGGATTGCGGGCTGAGCTAGTCCAGAAAGCGTGTCTGATATCTGGCGTCCAACAGTACACTTAATGCAAGAAGAAAAATTGATATCATTTAATTTAATAATTAGCAATCAGTTGATTCGTGAATATATGTATGTGTGCATACATATATTATTTTTCTTTTTGTTTATACAGGTTAGCCCTTGGCGGACGGAATTGACGTACGGGAACCACAATTTAATTTTATTTTAATAGATTGCGATAATAATTGTCGGGTTGTGTATTATATTATGTAAATTTTTATTTTATTAAATTTTGTTTTGTTAATATTTTGGAAATACTTTTTTTGTTTTTTTGACATGCAACAACGGGTTATTCTAGTTGGTTTATTAATAATCTGATTGGTCTTTTGTACGACTGATCAGATGAGAAACAGTTAGAGCAAATTTTAGTAACGAAAAATCGTAAATGAACATCACTATATTTAGGATCATATAGTTGTGTAGTTACATTAATTTAACTACAAGGTACAAATTTGTATTTACTTAAAAAGAAATTAAAATTAAATTTAATTGGAGAAAAGTCGCCGTGTTTAATTTTGTATCTACTTTAAATTAATTGTGAAGTGGTACGATCCACAAAAATTGCACAAAAAAGCTTGTGCGCCGACAGAGAGAAAATATGTGTATGTAATTGTTTTTGTTTTTTTTTCAGTTAAAATCAAAACCCTCTTTACTACAAGCCGTATTGTTTGCATACTCATGCTATACAAAAATATATACTTTGATTGTATTGTAAGTATAAAATCGTGTCGGAATATGATAGCGAATATTGTGTAAAAGAAATAAACAATAAAATCAAATAATGCGCATGCGTTTACAATTTTTTTATTTATTTTTATATGGAGTTTTGATAGTTACTAATACATCTAAAGTATATATTTTCACTAATACATTTTAAAAATACATGATGATGTGTGTCAACGAAAGTTACAAGACGGCTTGTAGTAAAGAGGGTTTTGGTTAAAATATATATGTGTACATATATAAGTAGCTTTATATATTTTACCTGCAAATGTAGAGTTTAATTTAAAAATGTTTAATTTTATATTAAATGTGATATATGCGATATATTTACTCGTAGTACTGCAAAAAAAATTGTCAACACTAAACCAATATTCCACTTAAAAGTGGATGCCGTTTACTTGAATTGATATGTATAGATATATAATTAGGATGAATTAGGCAAGTCCCATCACAGTTTGTTTTATTTGTATCTGCTTGTTTACGGTAGATTGATTTTAACTTAATAAAAAAATAAAAAAAATGCATTTAAATTTAGAAATAATTTTGCTATTAGCGTGCTCATTAAATCTTGGCTCAAAAAGCATTGTAGCCGACAACAAGTTTGGATGAACACACTAAAGCAAAATCACTTCAATTCATAACAATGGTTCGATACAACAGGTTCTAAACAGCAAAGCTGGACTACTCTTGATCGATGTTCCAATGTTACTCATCAAATATTTAACTATTCAAACCACACGACTTCCAATATATTCCAAAACTGAATCAAATCCAAAAAAATGGAGAAACAGTGAATCCATATATGGGAATTTTATGTATATTAAGCAAGTTATGAAGTAGCGGTGATGAACAATAAAGTCAAAAACGTAATATTATACGGAATTATTGAACCATCAGTTTCGCTTCATCAACCTGTAAAAATGTCAAGAAAAAAAAATTATTGTAAAGTTGTATAACCAACCATACCGAAATTTGGGCGCCATTTGTAACGGAACCATCGCTACATACGTAGAAATTGTACGTTAACAAAAATTTATAGCTGCACAGAAGTCTTAGAGCGGTTATTCTGTAGCTGACTAAGCTCAGGGTAAGGGGTGGGGTTTTCAAAGACATTTGCAGCTCGTGGATAAACCGCAGGAGGGGAATGAGAGGGACAAAGAAAAAAATGGAATAAAAATTTGGAACGGGATAAAGTTTGGATCAACCTACCGTTTAAGCACTGTGATGGAATTACCTTAACTCATCCTCAATTGGTTAAATATTTTTAATTCATTTTGTATAATCTAAACTATGTTTTATTAAATAAAGAAACAAAAAAATAATAATAAAATAAAATAAAATAAAAAATAAAAAAAAAGTAATAAAAATCTTAACTAAGTAATCTTACTGTTTAGCCCGCCGCCACCAACATAAGCCTTAAACACGCAACAAATTATTATTATTTTTTAGTTGTTGTTGTTGCTGTGTTGCTGTTGTTGAAGATGATGACGTTGGTATTTTTTTTTAATATGGTTATGATGATTATTATTTGATTATTATTATGATTATTTATATTATTATAGAATACTGTTATGATTATATATTTTTTTTTAATATTGACGGTATGTGTTGATATGCATATGTTATCCTTATTAATTTCATTCACAATTATAACTGTAGTATTATTACTAACTTTATTGTCACTATTATTATTATTATTATTATTTAATTTAAAAAAAAATATTTAAATATTTATTATTTGTATTATTTTATTACATGCTAATTTGATTTCGTCACTTGATATTTCATTGTTTTCCGATCATGCGTTCAATAAGCACATGTACATGAGTTTTTTTTTTAACTTCAACTATTCTTATTCATAAATTTAACTTCTTTCCAATATATATAATATTTTATTTTTTTAATTTCAACTGTTCTTACTTCTAACTTTAACAATATAATATACACCACAATGTTGTATAAAATATTTTTACAACAATTTACATATTTTTAATATTTATCATTTAATATTTTTTTTACCGAGGAATTGGCGCAGTGGTTAAAGTTGCGGTGTTTGGGACGGGAAGTACCGGGTTCGAATCCCTACGGGGGAAGGTTTCAAAAGGGATTTTTCATCACTAGATTACAATCGGTGATGACGATGAACACAACCATGACCCCCCGTTGGAGTGCAGAATTGATGGGCCGAACCATCGTCGAATCACTCTAACTGTATCTTAGAAGATAGTGAAACGATAGAGTTTGATTGGGACCTTTTCAGAAAAGAATACAAATCGAGCATCAAAGTATACAATGTGGAAAACGACGGCTGTCCAATTGAAGAGTTGGATACGGCAATCGAAAATCTAGATATGGGAAATTTAGAAAGTAATGCTATAACATATTATGCAGGATATTGCTTATATAAAAGAATCAAATGCGAATCGTGTCAGTTAAAACTGTACAAAGTAAATGAAACCTTCTGCAACAGCGAAAAGTTTATTACCGAAAAAAACTATGACAAACTAAACTAAGTAACTTTGGATCTTTGAAAGTTCCTTCCGAGGAATTCGTTTTAATTGCGAAATTAGTTTTCAAAATTTTTGAATCAAACTTTGAACTAGAATTCACCTTCCAAATATTCGAGAAAAAGTAGCTTTAAAAAGTTTTAGAAATATATCTAAATTTTATCCTACTTTTCTTCCGAACATTGACGATCCTTGCTATAAACATTTTGAAGATTTGATTTCCTTTTTTATATTGGTTCTTATCCGAAAAAACTGTAAATGGTCAGTATTAAATGATGAATTTTCGAACAAAAAATCTAATTTTCGAAACTAAAAATTTTAAATAATTAAATATTGTGCAAGCGAAGATAAATAAAACTGTTATGTGGTTTACTTTTTTTTTTTTAATGAAATAAAATATTTTGTTTGTCTTTTGATAAATATGTGTTCTTATTTTTCATTAATTATTATGTTATTGCATTTTTGAAAATCTAAAGAAGTCATTGTAGGCGGTGAAAACTGTCAGCATATTCGTTGCAGTTTTACCTCACGCACAAAATCATAGATACTTATTATTATTTCGTATAAACGACATTTTTTAGTTTTTTTTTATTGATAATTAACCTAAACTATATTTCAAGTCTCCTAATGCTATCTTGAATATTTATAAAACAAATTCAATCGTATCAAATATAGTGGGAAACAGCAGAAGTTATCCATATTACAATGCAATCAATTTAATTTAAAATATATATGTTGATATTGAAAATTAAAAAGTAGAAATTGTCTAAAAGTATAAAACTTCCTACACGTAAAACTTCTTATCATGTACAAATTTTGTAGACCAATATTTTTTAAAATTGATTTTTATTACCAAATTACTAATTTAAGTATGCTGCTTTTAGCTCGAAATTAAAAATCTAATTGATGCCTAAATTTTTCAATATGAACTCGTTAACAATAACTAACATAATAAAATATGTATTATCATTTCTAAAACAATCTGAAACATTCTTATTTGGTTATGTTTAAATGTTGTTGCAATTAATTTTTTTAATGTTTTATTACACGTGAAATTAACTTTATTATTATCAGTGTATGATCTTTTTTCCAAAATTACTCTAGGAATCACTCATTAATGGATTACCATCCCAAACCGAACGTATACCAGTGTCCGGTACAAATGAAAATAGTGATTTTTTAAAACTACAGGAACATTTTTTTTTATATCATTCCCAAAACAATAAATTTGAATTGATATTTATCCTATCCTTTTTGTTTTATTCAAATCGTAAACGTAAAGAATTACGAAAAATACTGCTGCATACATAAAATATAAAACGTATTTTCCTTCAAATTACAACACCAACAAGTCTATACACAAAAAGATTATAATTTTTGCATGCAAAACAAAAAGTATAAACTTTCGTTTCATTAAGGAGGAGAACTGTTGATATTAAAGAATATACGAATAAAATTGAACAGTGCGTAGAAATAATTTTTTTTGGCAAAATCAAGCCAAACGCAAGACACAAGTTATTACAAATAGATTTCCTTTTAAACCGTGTCGATCAACAATCGATACAATTTAAAGATATTTTTTTCATTTTTCATAATTTATTAAGCACTTATATGTATATATATATATATATATATATATATATATATATATATATATATATATATATATATATATATATATATATATATATATATATATATATGTATATATATATATATATATATATATATATATATATATATATATATATATATATACATATGTATATATATATATATATATATATATATATATATATATATATATATATATATATATATATATATATTTATATATATATATATATATATATATATATATATATATATATATATATATATATATATATATATATATATATATATTTATATCTATAGAAAATCAAATTTTTGATCATAATAAATACAGCAAAAAGCAACAACCGTTAGCTTCAAAATGGTTGTGTAATATTTAAAATAACGTAGATCATGTGTTGTAATTTACTTTTTTCTGTTTATCTTGTTTTATGTTCTTGTCAACCGAAGTGATTTTTCATCACTTGATTACGATCGGTGATGACGATGAACACAACTATGACCCCCCGTTGGAGTGCAGAATTCATGGGCCGAACCATCGTCCATGCCAGTACAGGCTGGCTGGAGACATGCAATGTACAGATGGATATTTGAAAACGCGAACCTGTATTCGCGCGTCCTCAATTTGGCTAGTTATGGCGTAAAGTAGGACGTTAATTAACCACGAAAGAGTTAGGAGAGCTTCGGCCCAAAAACAGATTGCATAGAAATAAACAAACAAACAAACAAACAAGTTTATTGTCGTTGATCCGTCGGTGTTAATTTTTCTTTTTTCATTCACAAAACAGAAAAGGGGAATTAAAATTGGTTCATATATTTCAATGAAACGTTGTTTTATTATTTACATAGTAAACGTAAAATAGAAGAGATAAACAATATATTAATTATATTATATTGTCCTTTTCGAAACTGGCTAGATTCGAGTTTGAAGATATTTCAATAGCTGAATATTCCCATGTAATTAATGGCTATTAAACTTCGATATCTGTATATCTTTTTCTGTGCCTTAACTACAAAGTATGAATTGCTGCCAATGAAAGATGTAAAAAGAAGAGCAATCATTCGTGAGGCGGTAAATTTCATATTCAACAAATTTGTGTGGTATCCAGAAAACCATGAAAAATGTGCTTTGGCCGAAGCGCTTATTCAAATTTTTCCGCAATTAAAAAGCTCAAACAATGGAATAGTTAGTTATATATATTTTTATATGTTGGCCCTTTTTGCTTATTATTTTTTAATTTTAGGAATTATTATTTGATAGTAAATATAATACAGGATTTATTTCAACGAGACTTTACAATGTTCGCAACAAGGCTCGTATGACCGACAACGTGCGAAAATGGAAAAGTAAAGCCAAATATCGAAAATGATGAAGGCATTTTAGTTTTAAAAAATTGTAATGTGAAAACACAATTTGACTTAATTAAACGAAAATTAAGAGAAACATTAGAAGTTAGAATTAGAGCTTTTGAGAGTAATAGGATCAGTCAAATTTCCAAACAGTTCCCACTTTTTTTTTTTAAACCAGAATTGGTTTGTATTAACTATTTGTTGCGAGTTTGTTCTTTTCTTATTTAATTAAATTTTTGTTTTTCAGATATTTTATGATTTCAATCTTCGATATCCAGATAGTTCAGAGCGATTACTAAGAAATTGGGACTCGTTTTTAACCAACATTGAAAAAATTTTTAACGATTGCACACATCAAAATTTAGAAGAGGTTGCTGTCATTTCAGGTAATTTTACATTCAATTTTATACTAAAATAAAACTACTAAATTTTGATTTTCCACTGTTTCTCTTTAGAATGGTTTCCGGGCATTAAAATAATTTTCCTACTGATAAATTTACTTCCACAAACTGCCGCGGGCAAGTCATGATCTATAATTACTATAATTACTATAAAGTCATGATCGATACATCGAGTCTCTTAACAAATTGATAATTTTTAAAACGGTAATTATTGCATCTTTTACTAAATGAGAAATGCTAAGTTTTTATTTTATATTTCTATTATACAGCTTAATTGAACATCTGAAGAACTTATTGAAAAGGATTTGCAAAATCCATATATTATTGCTACCGGCGCAAACAAAGCAGCAATTTCAAATTTTTATATTTGCATCGAGCAAGAAATATTTGCCTTACCTGATGATTTTAAATTTAGCGACGTTTTGGACTGCTTATTTAAATGTCATTATGTATTTAACCAGCATTTTCCAGCAAGTTTAAAAAATTTTTGGGACTTTATATCTGTATATATATATATAAAATACAATTGAAATACAAGGTTTCCAATAGAATTAGTAAGTTTGACCAACAATTTTCAAATTAAATTAATCTTTTAATAGTTTTATCAATGTATGCACCTTAATATTTATTACTTGTGGTAGATTTTGTAAACCAACTACATATCCTAAATGTTTTTTATTCATCAGAAACAGTTGTCGAAAAAAGTTTTTGTTAAATTTTAGTGATGAAATTTTTTTTTAAGATTTTTTAATTTTAAAATAAACCCTGAACTAATAGTGGAATTTTGATAATAATTATTTGTTTTAAGATAAAAAATGAAATAATTCTGACATATATGTGATCCTGTGTGATTTTTTTTATTAGATATATTATATGTCACAACTTTACTTTGATAATAATTATTTTGAATTTTTTATTAGATATATAAGATATAACTTTATTTTGATAACTAAATATTATGTATTAATAATTGAAATAGTCGATCAACTTTAACTTTTATTTTTGTTGTAATTAACTTAAACTTGATAATAATTAACTTAAACTTGAGAATTAACAATGTTTTTTTTTTAATTTAATCAGCATTTTCCGGCAAGTTTAAATTTGTTGGGTCTTTATAGCAGTTTATATATAAATATATATATATATATATATATATATATATATATATATATATATATATATATATATATATATATATATATATATATATATATATATATATATATATTATACAATTAAAATTCCCAAGATTTTACAAGAGTCCTTTAAATAATTAGTAGGTTTGACCAATAATTTTAAAATTTAATTTATTTCTGAATATATAGTTTTATCAATGTACCTTAATATTTACTACTTGTGATAGATTTTAACAAACTAAATTTTAGTGATAAAAATTTGTTTAAGATTTATTATTTTTAAGATAAATTTTAATAGTGATATTTTGATAATAATTATTGGTTTTAAGATTAAAACTAAAATAATTCTGATATATATGTGATCCTGTGTAATAATATTATATATTTTTTATTTTTTCATTAGACATATAAGACTTAACTTTATTTTGATACTAATTATTTTGAATTTTAGTATATAAGATATAACTTTATATAAGATATAACTTTATTTTGATAATTAATTATTTTGTGATAATAATTGAGATAGTCGACCATCTTTAGATTTTATTTTTGTTATAATTAACTAAATCTTGAGAATTAACAATGGGTTTTTTTTGTTTTTTATGTAAAAAATACTTTGAAAAACGTAATGACGTTTTCATTCATTTAAAATTAATAGAATATATTAAAGAAAAATCTGAAATTAAATTAAAATGTGTAGTAGAAATAAATTGCGAATCTTCATTTAATACTTTATCTGGATGACGAAGACACGCTAAAAATCATATAAAAACTCATAATAACATACAATCTGCTTCATTAAATTTAAATTTAAATATTACAGAAAACTTTGGCACTTTTGAAGGCCAAAAACCTGATTCAAATGAATACCAAGCTACATCTAATTTGCAAAGCCTGGAAGAACGAATTAAACAATTTTCAAATAAATTAAATACCCTGGGCTTACCAGATGATACTATAACTATGATCTTGCGTGAATCTAAGGAATTGTCAATAAGCGTAAGCTATGTTTTTGAACCATTATTAAAACTAAACAATTGCGACTTAAAATTTAAGCAAACTGAAAAAAAAATAAATTCTTTTAATCCATATTGTTCTAAGTATTTACGAAACAAAATTTTGTCACATAATGATCACTTTGTCCAACCTTTAGAAATCCCAATTGGAACTAGATGGGAATTACGTTTTATAAGAAAACAAAACTCTTTCAAATGGAAACTAGTTCAAAACTGCTTTCAATTTATACCAATAACTTCTACAATTCAATCTGTTTTCAAAAACATAAATTTTGCAAAGCTCTTTAGGGCGTTTAATGATTCTCATATTTGTGATTCTGAGATTTATGAATATTTTTGTTGTGGAAATCTTTTTCAATTATTAAAACAAAGTTTTACTGGTAATCATTTCATATTAATTCAACTATACTACGACGATTTTGAAATTGTAAAACCTCTCGAGAGCAGTAATTCATAAAATAGGGGCCATTTATTTTAGTTTTGTAAACGTTCCTAGCTTTTTAAAATCCAACCTAGAAAATATATTTCTTGTAGCACTATTTTATGTCAATGATTTACATAGCGACTTTAATTTAAATTCGATTTTAGAGCCAATAGTGAGCGATATAAAACATCTTGAAGAAGGCATCCAAGTGGTAAACATAGGACTTTTACGAGGAACAATAGCCACATTGTCACATGATAATCTTGCAGCTAACGATATGTTGGGTTTTACTAAATCATTTTCTGCCAGATTTTTCTGTCGCTTTTGTAGTTTACCAAATTGTGAAACTAAAACACGTACTGAGGAAATTATTGCTTCTCTTAGACAAGAAGACTGTTATGATATATTAAAAAGCTATCCAACTGAAAAAAAATTAATCTGATTGATACTAAAGGAACTCAAAAGCTTCCTGTTTTAAACAAACTTAAATTTTTCAATACAATAAGAAACAAAAGTGTAGATTTCATGCATGATGGATTAGAAGGGTTTATTTCACGGTTTATAAAGTACAAAGTTCGGTTCTTTCTGCAAGAAAAAGTTTTTAAAAATATTGACAAAATCAATGATACAATTTCTGCATTCAATTTTGGATTTCGAGAAAGTAAGAATAAGTCATCAAACATAAGTTTAGAAAAAAGTAATTGCGGACAAAATGCCTCTCAAATTTTATGTTTAATAAAACATTTCCCTTTTATATTTGGACGTTTTTATAAATGCGAACATGATCCGCAATGGCAGTGTTTGAGTAATTTACTTAAAATTTTATCGATAATACTTTCTTACAAAATTTCTGAATTCCAAATCTGTAAGCTCCAACAGCTAATTTCTAAATATTTAAGCTTCATTGTGAATGGTTTTAAGGAACCACTGTCTCCAAAAGAACACATTCTTACCCATTATCCCAGGATTATAAGAGAAATGGGACCAATTATTTACATGTGAACAATGCGATATGAAGCTAAGCATCGATACTCTAGCTAATCGTCACCAGCAAATGATTTCAACTACATGGCTGAATTTAGAATTTAAGAACAATCTTAGATTAGGTCGAAAGACGCTCTACCTAAATCTCTGTACTACCAAACAGACCACATATTCCCTATCATATTTAAAAGATACATTTTTACACTATAAAAAAGGTTTCTTTTTACTTAAAAAAATATCTGATGAAATAATTACGTTTTATGAAATATTAGATATTATTTTAGAAGCTCAAAATGATTACATTTTTCTTGTAAAAGAATAGATTGGATTATATGAAATATTTAATAATTCATATCAATTAATAGAAACCAGTTGCCAACCAGTCAAAATAAAATATAAATCACTTAAATATAATCAAGTGTTTGAAAAAATATTTTGTAATTTAAAGGAAAAATATTTTATATTAAGTTATAATGTAAAAAAATTACCACCTGCATTTTTAGATTTAAATTAGTTTTAATTAAAATTTGTAATCGAATATACAATTAAAATATTTAAAATATAAGTATCTATTGAAATAAAATATTTATGATACATAATGATGTATTTTGTTTTATTTTTTGTGTCATTATTTATTTATAAAATCTACCAGTACTTAGTTGTATCAATATACAAAGAGCGAATTGAATGGCTTTATTTACTAATAAAATTTAAAAGATTATGACTTTAAATCAAATTGCATAAATAATACATTTAAATAGTGGGTGTTTTAAAACTAAAACCCAATTATATTAAAATGCAATACAAGAAAAATTAGCATTTTTTAATGCACTTTGCGTTATTTCTTTTAAATAGAGGCTACATTTGAATATAATGGTTCCATCCATTATATTAATTAAATAGTGGCACTATTAAAAGTTAATAGAAACAAAAACTTAAATTTTAATGGAAATTGTGTTTAAAAAATGTAATAGCTGCCTGTATTATAATCTAATAGTTAAAAATTAATATTTTTTAATACAACGTGTATTAAAGAAATTTAATAATTTTCTTGTATTAAAATGTAATAGAAAATTGCGTTGGACTTATATACAATAGAAGTAGCATTGTATTTGCCAATATTTTTTATACTGTGTAGCACCACTGTCAAGAAGATTAGTTAGCGTTTTACCAAGAATATTTATATCTATGTGTGGCCTAATATCAAGTTTTGATAAGGGTTGTTGTAATGTAGTAGAGGAACATTCTCTATAAATTCGTTTTTTTGTATTGAAATATTTTCTAACTCGTGCACTGCTATTTATTGTGGGCCATGTAAACTCAAAAGTGATGAATTAGTGTTGGAATTATTGGTAGAAATAATTTTGAATAAATCAGGTTGAGTGCCTTGCCCGGTGGAATTTGTCGTATAATGGTTAGTTTGTGGAATTACTTCTTCATATCCGATGGATTTATTTGTCTTGGAATGTTCAGATGGTTCGAAATTTGAAGCCCAGGTCTGAAAAAGTTCGATCTGTGGTTTTCCGAATTAGTCTTATTGCAATTCAAGCAATTTTTTTTTTACATTTTCTTTTCCGCAGCCGAAACAAGTAAGATGTCTTGTGGAGTCTTGATAATAGTGCCCTATGTCTTTACAGTTCTAACACACCACCAATTGTCTTCTATTGGGAGTGAAATTGTTTAGCGCATCTAATGGATAACGAGAATTATATTCTACTGAACTATGCTGTTGAGTAGAAGAATGTTCAAGATTTAGCTCATTTACGCTAAAACAACGTGTACAAGAATGAGTTCTGAGTGAGTATGTGGAGCTTATTAATTGATGATATTTTTACAGTCATAATTTTGTCTCGAAATACTGGCAACACATTACTTTTTATCACGTCCAGTAATTCTGATTCACTTAATCTATTCCGCAATCGATTAAGTGAATTTCAACATCGAGTGTAAAACTTTGAATAGTATCGCGCACATTTTGGACCCTTCGATAAATATACCGCCGGTTTCCGGCTTCTTCCTCAGGACTAGTAAACCACGATATCAATGCCTCTTTTATTTGTTCCCAATTTGCATACGGGTTTCCTCTAACAAAGTTCCAAAGGAACTTATCAGCTTCGCCTGATACATAATCAAATATAAATCTATCTAAGCTACTATTTTTATACCCGAAACGTCTAGCCATTGTCTCAAATCGAAAAATAAGTTCGCCAACATTACTATTTTTGGATCCATCAAACTTCAAATTTTTCGATTTAGGAAACTTATCTTGTTGAGAAAAAATGTTTGAATTTCTTTCAGGAGAATTATTATTGACGACCGAGGGAAGCAAACTTGTGCGATTTAATGCGACCTGTTCTAATGTTGCCTTATTTAACGAATCAATAATCTCTTCAAATTCTGTTTTCTCAGAATGGCGTAAATGAAATTGTGAATGATTATTTTCGAATTCATTAGAAAAGTAAAGATTTTGATGGTTCGGTCTTAAATTATAATTTAAAGGAGTACAATAGGTATATGATCATGGTATATGACCAATCAGAGTTATTTTAGAATTTGGAATAGTTGGATCTATGTCTCGTATTTTATATTCAATGTCTAATTTTTCATCATTAAGAAAAAAAAATTCCACCCTATCAACATGCGGATATGCACGGTCAGGCTCGGCACTAAGAAATTCAACATCACGATCGTTAATGTACATGCACCCACCACAGATAAATCTGATGACATCAAAGATTTTTTTTTTGTCGAGCTGGAGGAAGTCATCAATAACATACCGCACCACGACATTAAAATCATCATGGGCGATTTTAACGCAAAAATCGGTAGGAGTGCAGAAAATACATCGTACATCGGTCCTAACAGCCTGCATCTAACTAGTAAAAACAACGGCCAACACGTCACCGACCAGGCGATAACGAACAACTTAGTTGTTTCAAGTACGTTTTTCCCACACAAAGATTCTGTGTGGATTCACACAGAATCCACAAAGTAACGTGAAGATCGAATGATGGAAGAACGGAAACCCGTAGGAAAGCTACGACTAAATACCATCGACAAAAGAAGCGCGATCATATGAGATCTTGCATCAAAAACATCAGCTTCCAAGCGGAAATAGGAAACTCAAGGGACTGTTTTGCTAACCCCAGAAATCTAACTAAAGACTTCCACCCAAGAAATACAGCCATCAAAGACGGAAATAGAAAGCTGAGAACAAACGTGGCTGATGTTCTCTCAGTATGGCAAACTTAATTTCAAAATCTGCTAGATCGAAACGACGAAGTGACCCCCATTAGAGTAATAGTTCGTTCAGGTGAAGAGGTCCTTGTTGGATATCCCACAGTAGATGCAGCTATTAGTAGATTAAAAAATGGAAAGTCACCCGGCCTCGATGGAGTCCCCGCAGAATTGATTAAGCTCGGAGACGCTACTCTTGTAACAAATTTATACGATTCCATCATCTCTATTTGGGACCAAGGAGAATTGGAAGACCGCACTCATATGTACGATGCACAAAAAAGAAGATCGTCTTAAATGTGGAACTTATCGTGGTATCGCTCTGTTGAGCACTGCTTACAAAGTGTTGGCTAATGTTGTAATTGCCGGACTCATCCTTCTCGCCGAAAACACCATTTGCGACTATCAATGTGGTTTTCATCCCAACCGATCGACCACTAACCAATGTTTTACCATGAGGATGATCTTGGAAAAATGTTGGGAGTACAACATAACCATACACCAACTGTATTTAGACTTCAGACAGGCATATGACAGTTTAAACCGCGAAAACTTATCTCATATGCCTAGGTTATGCGCTCATATGCCTAGGAATTCCAGAGAAACTCGTTTCTCTGTGCAAATTAACAAACTCTGGGTCTGTATGTAGAATCGTAATTAAGGGAGTTGTGTCAGACCCCTTTGACATCTGATGTTCGACAGGGAGATGCACTTGCGTCTGTGCTGTTCAACTTGGCGCTTGAGTACGTAGTGAGAAAAAACAACATTGAAATTTCGCGCTGTATATTTAATAAATCAGGCCAAATTCTTGGATATGCAGATGATATCGTGCTTCTTGGCCGAAGACCTAGAGATATCAGAGACAGTTTCATACAGCTCAACCGCTGCGCAAGAAGACTTGGTTTGAAGGTGAACAGCAGCAAAACAAAATTGTTATCAATACCCAGGAACATCTTCATTGTAAATCTCGGAATTGGCTACCATAACTTTGATAGCGTCGAAAACTTTAAATACCTCGGGTCAGTTATAACATCGTCGAATGATATGCAGGCAGAAATAAAAGCCCAAATCGCTGCCGGACAACGAGTTTTCTACGCCCAATCGATATTATTGTGGTCTAAACATATGTCGCAGTCGTGCAAGCTCGCATTTTATAGCACTCATAAGATCAGTGCTAGTTTTTGGAAGCGAGAGCTGGGCCATGATGTCTAACGACTGTAGATTGTTATCTACCTTCGAAAGTAAAGTTGTTCGCTTAATATCTGGTCCAATCAAAGTCACGGACAACGAATATCGGATTCGTATGAACCACGAGATAAGGCATAGGAGGCTGCGATATTATCGGATTCATCATATCCAATCGAGTTAGATGGCTCGGCTACGTTACACGATCTCAACAACAACGAATGACGAATCAAGTGTTCAACCAGCCGGTGTTCGTCGTAGAGGAAGACTCCGATTGCGCTGATGTGACGACGTCGAACAAGATCTACAAGCATTAAGATATCGAAACTGGAGGATCAGAGCGATGGACCGCGATGGATGGAGGACCTTAGTTCGGGCGGCAAAATCCCTTCATGGGAGGTGAAAGCCAGAGCGAGAGAAATAATATAATAAATAATAATACAATAATAAAAGTCACTTTTATTACCCTTCCATATTATACACTTTTTGGGTAACCTTATTTTTTCGAAAACCAAAACAAACTTCTTGCCGTATTGAAGAACATAAAAAAAAAATAATTATGTGCAAAAATCCATAGAACGTGCAAAAATCCATAGAATTAATTCTAAAACAAAAAGTACCAAAAAAATTAAGAAAATTTGATATACTTAATCATCTGTAAAATATGAATTAAATGACCTTGGACATAAACATAAATATTTTGTGTTTCGTTTTTATTTAGATTTTCCTGTTGAATTCTGGTTTTGTATTGACATTGGTTTTGACTATGTGTTTATATTCGCACTGAATAAACAATGTAAAAAAAAAATCATAAAGTTTTTTTTTTTATATAGTTGATACTTAAACCCTTCAGTTAAATTTATCTAAGTTACAAATGCATACAGCGCTATAACAACTACGTAGCGGCGGAAACGTTTGGTGTCACTTCTATATATGGTTATTCAATGGTATTACTATGTATTTCTATACCGAAACATTTTGTGCGTATACTAAGATAAAGTAATTAAATAAAAATAAAAACAAAAACAGATAGGTACACAGTTTATCTTTTCACGCAGTACAAATATTAATGCGATGAATAGATAACAAAACGAATCTTTGTCCATTTGTGCATTTGTGCATCGACTCGACATGCTAATAAAATGTATAGGTGCAGGGAGATTTGGGGAAATAAAAACAAAACACGTGTAATTTTTCTTAGTCAGTTGTATAATTTGATGAGCTGCGCTTAATTTATATATGTAAATAATTCGTAAATAATTGTATAATCTTACTGAATTTAACATTTTTGAAATTGTGTTTAATTTATATTTAAGTGTAGTGCAAAGCCAATAATTGTGTGTCTATACTTAAAATAATACGTAAAATGAACCGAAAAAGACCTATTACAAACGAGCGGAGAACCGCAAGAGCCTATATGATCGTAACCGCAAACAAAACAGGACCCGGGAACTAAAATGAACGAAGAAATAAAATGACTGATGAGCAGAGAAAAGTTATGAACAAATGACGACGGGAAAGAAGACAATCAGTTAATGTTCGACGCAGGCAAATGGAATTTCATCAGGAAACCGAATGTCTGCAAACATTCACAGATTTTCGAGTAATGAGCCTTCTTGCTTTCGAATTCATGGCCAAATATATCATTATGCCGGCCCATTATATCCAACTGAGTCTGAGATACCAAAATTCGCTCAAATTTACGTTTATGTTCCCGAAAATATACCATGTATATCTGAACTTCTTAATGAACTGGATGTTTACTTAAGAGAGAATAATATTTATATTCAATCATATAAAATGATGAAAGACTTTGAGTCTGAACAAACGGCACTAGGACATGATATACGGAATATGCATATTGTTATGTCTGTTCGCACAGCTAATAAACGACGATACAATCCACCTGTATCAAATGAAGTAGCATTAATTTTCATGGGGAATTCTGGCGAACCACCATTTGACAGAGATATTAGAGTTTATTTAAAATCAGAAAATCGATTACAAAGACTTTGTATTTTAGATGGAGTTGTAGATCCTCTAACATATCCAATTATATACCCACATGAAGGAAGTGGATGGGATATGACACTTAAAACTAGAAATGGTAGCAATCCTATTGTAAGGATTCCTATTGTAAGATGGAAGCAAATAGATTACATTTTCTACGAATGAACCAACCAGCATTACGAAGTAACAGCTATAAAGGACTTCAGGACTATCTTCTATCGGACTCCAATGATAAAGTAGTAAATCCTGTTATTTTACCATCAACCTTTTCAGGATGCCCCAGACATATATTCAACAAAATTATCAGGATGCCATGGCAATAGTAAGAACGTTTGGAAATCCAGATTTATTTGTTTCTATGACATGCAATCCTAATTGGGATGAAATTAAAGAACATCTTTATCCTAACCAGAATCCTTCTGATAGACCAAATTTAATAGCTCGCGTCTTTAATCTTAAGCTTCAAGAATTTATTAATTTACTATCCTCTGGTAAACTGTTTGACCCGTGTACGGCTTATGTTTACACTATAGAATTTCAAAAGAGAGGACTTCCACACGCTCACATATTAGTAATTCTATCAAATAAAATTTGTACAAATCCAGATTATATCGACCAAGTAGTAAGTGCAGAAATACCAGCGATTGATTCCAATCCACGTTTATACCAATTAGTTGCTAAGCATATGATTCACGGTCCATGCGGTTCTTATAATCCTTCAGCTCCATGTATGGACAATATTAAATGTACCAAAAATTTTCCTTTTTCGTTTAATGATTGCACGTCTGCTAATGTAAATGGTTATCCTTTATATAGAAGAAGCAACAATGGTACGTTTATTGAAAAAACCATTGGCGGTAAAACCATAAGAATATATAATAACTATGTGATCCCATATAACAGCTATTTACTTTTGTATTTCAATTGTCATATTAACGTTGAGGTATGTGGAACAGTTAAGCCAGTAAAATACCTTTATAAATACATACATAAAGGACATGATCGGGCAAAAATTCAAATTTCAAATAATAAGGTCTTTCAACATGATGAAATTACTCAGTATCTCGATGCAATATATGTAAGTGCACCGGAAAGCATATGGAGAATATTTTTCTTTAAAATGCATGACAAATCTCATGTAGTATATAGATTAGCTTTACATTTAGAAAATGAGCAAAATATAGTATTTCAAGAAGGTCGGGAAACTGATGCGTTCCAAAGGGAACAAAAGAAACATACTACTTTGACCGCATGGTTTGAACTGAACAAGAATTATGACATTACTGCGATTATGACATTACTTTAGAGAAAATTTATGTTGAAGATCGAGTTTCAACATTACATCCGGAACAAAAATTAATCTTCGATATAACTGGCCCAGGTGGTACTGCCTGGAGAAATTTTAACGGAGAACAAGGAATTGCATTATCTGGGGTGTCTACAGGTATTGCAGCTACACTTTTAGCGGGTGGTACGACCATACATTCACTATTCAAGATTCCCCTAAGTACCGATGAGATAATATTTTCAAGTATGACAAATCGTAGTCCTGACTGGAAAACAATTAAAAAACAAAACTAATCTTAAAAAACGTTTTTAGCGATTGATAAATTATTAAGAGATATAATGCCAATTGATAGCCCAATGGGGGGCAAAGTATTTGTTATGGGTGGTGATTTTCATCAAACCCTACCAGTAATTCGTCATGGGACTCGATCTGACGCCATTTATTCATGCCTTAAAACTTGCGAATTATAGACTCAATTTAAAATATGTCATCTTAAAATAAATATGAGAGTTCGTAATGACAACGGTTTTTCAAATTGGTTGCTAGACGTTGGTGAAGGTAAAATTAGAACAGCACCACTTCTAGGAGAAAATATAATTGAAATGGATTATTCCCGCTGCATCAAAGAAAATTTAATTACAAAAATATTTGGGTCTGAATTTACTCCGGATGGTATCCATCTATATCAAAACCAAGCAATTTTATGTCCTTTAAATTATGATACATTGAAAATGAATGAAGATGTTTTAAATATACTGAAAGGCGATGTGAAAACATATAATAGTATAGACTCTGTAAATGTAGATTCTACTGATCATGAATCGATACTACTATATCCGGTAGAATATATACATCAACTAACACCATCCGGAATGCCCCCACATATACTTAATTTGAAAGTAGGAGCCATAGTTATGTTGTTACGAAATTTGAATACTAAACAGGGGTTATGCAATGGTACTAGATTACTAATAAAAGAAATGAAAGACAATGTAATCTTCGTTGAGATTTTAACTGGTACATCAAAAGGAATATTTGCTTTTATACCGAGAATTACTCTTATTCCAACAGACACCAGTTTACCTATGCAAATTAAAAGAGTTTAATTTCCTTTACGATTATCATTCGCTATGCCAATCAATAAAGCCCAAGAAGGCCAATTGTTTGAAGTCGTTATTTATTTACCACAGCCAGTTTTCTCGCATGGTCAGCTATATGTAGCTTTATCAAGAGCTACCAACAAGGAACAACTTTTTCTGAAAATAGAAAATACAAATAACCAAGGAGAATTGGAGCCGAAAAAAATCTATACTGTTAATTGTTTGTATAAAAAAGTTCTTTAAATTGTTATAAATAAAGAAACTAAATTTTAAAAATAACTTTCTGTATTTGTTTTTTTTTACTCTGTAATGTTCGAAAAATGTTTAAAAGTTTTGGCAAATTGGGGAACATTTCAATATTTATCATTCTATGTACATTTTGAAATAATTAACACGATCAACGGCGCTGAATTGACTGTTATTGGTGCTCTATAGAAATTTTACAAAACAATTTATTATAATATTTATATTAACGCAAAATCACTAATTCAACACTTTATTAAAATTCGCCGGAGGCGTCTCACCGCGTAGCGGGCGTCGTCCGCTAGTATAGTATATTATGTATTTATAACTATAATAAAGTAATAAGGAAGTGATCGATAATGCGTGTGATGTGAAATGTAAAAAATATGTGAATTTTGAAGTTGGTTGTCTCTGAATTATTTCGCTCTAAATATTATAAAAAAAATTAATTGATATTTTAACTATCCCAATTACATTAGGACAACCTAATGTTTGTGACAACTAAACAAATCATAACCTTTTTATAATTTACTTATAGAAAAATTTACTTATGATAATGAAAGAAAAACGGAATCACCGTTAAAATCCAAATTTCATGATCACAGAGTAATATAACGAAAACAAAAAACAATAAAAAAAAATTATATGCAACGGTACAATTTTCAATTAAAATATTCCTAGTAAATCCGAAAGTTTACAAGAGCTTTAGAATCACTGTAAGATCTCAATTATAAACTAACAGAAATACGAAAGAAGTTTTAAGACATGCACTCGTTACAGATTGATTTAAAAAATCGAAAGTTTTATTTAAGAATAGTCATCCGCTAATAAAATATACTAAGCGGATTTTATGACTATCTGTAGATGAGGAGTGAAGCTCCTTGGATGTCTTTTTAGGACTACCTTAATTACTATTAAAAAAAAAAGTATTACCTTTCGGTCATATTATCGAATGACCTTCAGGTCCCTGTTTCGGCGCCATATGGTGAATTTTTACCTCCGATCACGTGGTACGTATATATATCGGGATTGGCTCGCCTGTTGAGGAGTTCGTTTGATCGAATTTTGGTTTTATATGAATTCAACCATTAATCTGTACCATAAAAAAAAATATGTACACAAATTATACACTTCACATCTTCACACACAGGTCTTCACTCCCTTAAAGAAGCTTATATTTTCATTATCTTTGTTTTTTTTTTACTTTTTTTTATACATTTTCAATATAAAAAAAAATTTCAACTAAATTATAAAAAACCAATAAATCAAAAAAAAAAAAATTATTTATATTAGATTATACTTGCGGTTTTATTATTATATATGTTGTGTAGTCCTGTAGGGTCCTGCAGTCTCCAACAACGAAATATAGTTACCGCTAAAAAAATATTTAATTAATCCAATACGTGTTTTTTATATATATAAAAAAACACGATAAAAAATAAAATAAGAAAATCACTAACAAAATAATAGTATTATGTACTTAACAATAAAAAGAAACTTATTTATAAAAACCAAGTAATTAATTATATTAAATTAATAAAAAAATATTAAAAAAAATTGAAGTTTTGAGTTAACACAACTTTTGATCTTTAAATATGTTATGTTGTGTCTTAGATGACAAACTATCAGCCAAAATGCTATATGTTTTACGCCTGCTTAGAATTTCATATCGATTCCCGCTAGTTTTTTCAACCACATATCTTCATATTGTTGACTAAGGACCATACTCTAAATTCCTTAATTTTCACAATGGTTAAGTTTTTTTTTTATGTTTTTTATATTTGCTTGTATTCTACAAAGCACTCGCCACAACAAAAATTAAAAAAAAAACACTCTCCGCTGCCGCCTTACTGCATCCACTATAAATGGTCCACGGCAGTGACTTTTAATATGTATATTTAGTTGTATCTGCTTCTTTTATTTTTTTTTGTATAGTTCTAATGTACACACTTTATACCTATATCACAGAAAAAGATATACAGATATCGAAGTTTAATAGCCACTAATTACATGAGAATATTCAGCTATTGCAATATATTCAAACTAGAATCTAGCCAGTTTCGAAAAGGCCAATATAATATAATTAATATATTGTTTATCTCTTCTATTTTACGTTTACTATGTAAATAATAAAAAAACGTTTCATTGAAATATATGAACCAATACTATTTCCCGTTTTCTGTTTTGTGAATGAAAAAACAAAATCCATACTGTCGGATCAACGATAATAAACTTCGGTTGACGAGTAATAAAACATGATAATCATTAAAAAAATATAAATTACAACAAATGATCTACGTTATTTTAAATATTACACAACCATTTTGAAGCTAACGGTTGTTGCTATTTGCTGTATTTATTATGATCAAAAATTTGATTTTATATAAATATATATATATATATATATATATATATATATATATATATATATATATTTTTATATATATCTATATATATATATATATATATATATATATATATATATATATATATATATATATATATATATACATATATATATATATATATATATATATATATATATATATATATATATACATATATATATATATATATATATATATATATATATATATATATATATATATATATATATATATATATAGATATATATATATATATATATTTATATATATATATATATATATATATATATATATATATATATATATATATATATATATATATATATATATATAAATATATATATATATATATATATATATATATATATATATATATATATATATATATATATATATATATATAAATAATTAATAAATTAAGAAAAATGAAAAAAATAACTTTAAATTGTATCGATTGTTGATCGTCACGGTTTAAAAGAAAATCTATTTGATTTAACTTGTGTCTAGCGTTTGGC
Organism: Tipula confusa; assembly: GCA_963556175.1. Classification (NCBI taxonomy): domain Eukaryota; kingdom Metazoa; phylum Arthropoda; class Insecta; order Diptera; family Tipulidae; genus Tipula; species Tipula confusa. The sequence continues at coordinate 5,282,498 of OY744478.1, forward strand.
TTGATTTTGCAAATAAAAAATCACTTCTACGCACTGTTCAATTTCATTCGTATATTCTTTAAAACAACCAACAGTTCTCATTAATGAAACGAAAATTTATACTTTTTGTTTTGTATGTAAAAATTATAATCTTTTTGTGTATAGACTTGTTGGTGTTGTAATTTGAAGGAAATTACGTGTTATATATTTTATGTATACATTCAAAACCATCTTTATTATACAAGCCCGATTGTCACCAATATTATTTCATTTTCTTGTCCATCTATATTTCAAAGTATTGGTAATCGGTACACTATACAAATCAGTAAGAATTTACGTAAAAATTTATAACTAAAAAAAAAACAATTGTGCAGAGAAAATATAGTATAGAAAACAAAAATGTAAAAAAAAAATGAAATATTCTCTTCAGTTTTTATATATTTGTATCCGTTAGTACATTTTTAGTTAATACTTTATTTTTTTTGTTTAATAATGAATTTCCAAAGAAACGTTGTGTGAGCTGCACTACCATTGTTGCTCCAATAAATCGTCACATTTTATTAATATGCTGTCTCATATTGTTGATTCCTTAAAACTTCCTTACATACCACATAGTTCGAAACAGATACTTGTAGCATCGTTGTTGCACGTGCTACTTGCAAACGTACTATCAAGATTTATTTCGAAGAGAGTGTGAAAATAAAAGAATTATACAAACGTACCGTACAATATTTCAAATAATTTCATTGGTTGATTTTATATTTTATCTTCAAGGTATTAGTGAAATGAAAGTGTATTTATTCTATTTTCTCACAAACACTTTCAAGTTTAGATGGACAAAATAAGAATGTATCTGCG
>OY744478.1:5283534-5301034 GCA_963556175.1 Tipula confusa
ATATAAATATATAATATATAAATATATAAATATATAAATATATAAATATATAAATATATAAATATATAAATATATAAATATATAAATATATAAATATATAAATATATAAAATAATATATAAATATATAAATATATAAATATATAAATATATAAATATATAAATATATAAATATATAAATATATAAATATATAAATATATAAATATATAAATATATAAATATATAAATATATAATATATAAATATATAAATATATAAATATATAAATATATAAATATATAAATATATAAATATATAAATATATAAATATATAAATATATAAATATATAAATATATAAATATATAAATATATAAATATATAAATATATAAATATATAAATATATAAATATATAAATATATAAATATATAAATATATAAATATATAAATATATAAATATATAAATATATAAATATATAAATATATAAATATATAAATATATAAATATATAAATAGTATAAATATATAAATATATAAATATATAAATATATAAATATATAAATATATAAAATATATAATATATAAATATATAAATATATAAATATATAAATATATAAATATATAAATATAATATATAAATATATAAATATATAAATATATAAATATATAAATATATAAATATATAAATATATAAATATATAAATATATAAATATATAAATATATAAATATATAAATATATAAATATATAAATATATAAAATAATAAATATATAAATATATAAATATATAAATATATAAATATATAATATATAAATATATAAATATATAAATATATAAATATATAAATATATAAATATATAAATATATAAATATATAAATATATAAATATATAAATATATAAATATATAAATATATAAATATATAAATATATAAATATATAAATATATAAATATATAAATATATAAATATATAAATATATAAATATATAAATATATAAATATATAAATATATAAATATATAATATAATATATAAATATATAAATATATAAATATATAAATATATAAATATATAAATATATAAATATATAAATATATAAATATATAAATATATAAATATATAAATATATAAATATATAAATATATAAATATATAAATATATAAATATATAAATATATAAATATATAAATATATAAATATATAAATATATAAATATATAAATATATAAATATATAAATATATAAATATATAAATATATAAATATATAAATATATAAATATATAAATATATAAATATATAAATATATAAATATATAAATATATAAATATATAAATATATAAATATATAAATATATAAATATATAAATATATAAATATATAAATATATAAATATATAAATATATAAATATATAAATATATAAATATATAAATATATAAATATATAAATATATAAATATATAAATATATAAATATATAAATATATAAATATATAAATATATAAATATATAAATATATAAATATATAAATATATAAATATATAAATATATAAATATATAAATATATAAATATATAAATATATAAATATATAAATATATAAATATATAAATATATAAATATATAAATATATAAATATATAAATATATAAATATATAAATATATAAATATATAAATATATAAATATATAAATATATAAATATATAAATATATAAATATATAAATATATAAATATATAAATATATAAATATATAAATATATAAATATATAAATATATAAATATATAAATATATAAATATATAAATATATAAATATATAAATATATAAATATATAAATATATAAATATATAAATATATAAATATATAAATATATAAATATATAAATATATAAATATATAAATATATAAATATATAAATATATAAATATATAAATATATAAATATATAAATATATAAATATATAAATATATAAATATATAAATATATAAATATATAAATATATAAATATATAAATATATAAATATATAAATATATAAATATATAAATATATAAATATATAAATATATAAATATATAAATATATAAATATATAAATATATAAATATATAAATATATAAATATATAAATATATAAATATATAAATATATAAATATATAAATATATAAATATATAAATATATAAATATATAAATATATAAATATATAAATATATAAATATATAAATATATAAATATATAAATATATAAATATATAAATATATAAATATATAAATATATAAATATATAAATATATAAATATATAAATATATAAATATATAAATATATAAATATATAAATATATAAATATATAAATATATAAATATATAAATATATAAATATATAAATATATAAATATATAAATATATAAATATATAAATATATAAATATATAAATATATAAATATATAAATATATAAATATATAAATATATAAATATATAAATATATAAATATATAAATATATAAATATATAAATATATAAATATATAAATATATAAATATATAAATATATAAATATATAAATATATAAATATATAAATATATAAATATATAAATATATAAATATATAAATATATAAATATATAAATATATAAATATATAAATATATAAATATATAAATATATAAATATATAAATATATAAATATATAAATATATAAATATATAAATATATAAATATATAAATATATAAATATATAAATATATAAATATATAAATATATAAATATATAAATATATAAATATATAAATATATAAATATATAAATATATAAATATATAAATATATAAATATATAAATATATAAATATATAAATATATAAATATATAAATATATAAATATATAAATATATAAATATATAAATATATAAATATATAAATATATAAATATATAAATATATAAATATATAAATATATAAATATATAAATATATAAATATATAAATATATAAATATATAAATATATAAATATATAAATATATAAATATATAAATATATAAATATATAAATATATAAATATATAAATATATAAATATATAAATATATAAATATATAAATATATAAATATATAAATATATAAATATATAAATATATAAATATATAAATATATAAATATATAAATATATAAATATATAAATATATAAATATATAAATATATAAATATATAAATATATAAATATATAAATATATAAATATATAAATATATAAATATATAAATATATAAATATATAAATATATAAATATATAAATATATAAATATATAAATATATAAATATATAAATATATAAATATATAAATATATAAATATATAAATATATAAATATATAAATATATAAATATATAAATATATAAATATATAAATATATAAATATATAAATATATAAATATATAAATATATAAATATATAAATATATAAATATATAAATATATAAATATATAAATATATAAATATATAAATATATAAATATATAAATATATAAATATATAAATATATAAATATATAAATATATAAATATATAAATATATAAATATATAAATATATAAATATATAAATATATAAATATATAAATATATAAATATATAAATATATAAATATATAAATATATAAATATATAAATATATAAATATATAAATATATAAATATATAAATATATAAATATATAAATATATAAATATATAAATATATAAATATATAAATATATAAATATATAAATATATAAATATATAAATATATAAATATATAAATATATAAATATATAAATATATAAATATATAAATATATAAATATATAAATATATAAATATATAAATATATAAATATATAAATATATAAATATATAAATATATAAATATATAAATATATAAATATATAAATATATAAATATATAAATATATAAATATATAAATATATAAATATATAAATATATAAATATATAAATATATAAATATATAAATATATAAATATATAAATATATAAATATATAAATATATAAATATATAAATATATAAATATATAAATATATAAATATATAAATATATAAATATATAAATATATAAATATATAAATATATAAATATATAAATATATAAATATATAAATATATAAATATATAAATATATAAATATATAAATATATAAATATATAAATATATAAATATATAAATATATAAATATATAAATATATAAATATATAAATATATAAATATATAAATATATAAATATATAAATATATAAATATATAAATATATAAATATATAAATATATAAATATATAAATATATAAATATATAAATATATAAATATATAAATATATAAATATATAAATATATAAATATATAAATATATAAATATATAAATATATAAATATATAAATATATAAATATATAAATATATAAATATATAAATATATAAATATATAAATATATAAATATATAAATATATAAATATATAAATATATAAATATATAAATATATAAATATATAAATATATAAATATATAAATATATAAATATATAAATATATAAATATATAAATATATAAATATATAAATATATAAATATATAAATATATAAATATATAAATATATAAATATATAAATATATAAATATATAAATATATAAATATATAAATATATAAATATATAAATATATAAATATATAAATATATAAATATATAAATATATAAATATATAAATATATAAATATATAAATATATAAATATATAAATATATAAATATATAAATATATAAATATATAAATATATAAATATATAAATATATAAATATATAAATATATAAATATATAAATATATAAATATATAAATATATAAATATATAAATATATAAATATATAAATATATAAATATATAAATATATAAATATATAAATATATAAATATATAAATATATAAATATATAAATATATAAATATATAAATATATAAATATATAAATATATAAATATATAAATATATAAATATATAAATATATAAATATATAAATATATAAATATATAAATATATAAATATATAAATATATAAATATATAAATATATAAATATATAAATATATAAATATATAAATATATAAATATATAAATATATAAATATATAAATATATAAATATATAAATATATAAATATATAAATATATAAATATATAAATATATAAATATATAAATATATAAATATATAAATATATAAATATATAAATATATAAATATATAAATATATAAATATATAAATATATAAATATATAAATATATAAATATATAAATATATAAATATATAAATATATAAATATATAAATATATAAATATATAAATATATAAATATATAAATATATAAATATATAAATATATAAATATATAAATATATAAATATATAAATATATAAATATATAAATATATAAATATATAAATATATAAATATATAAATATATAAATATATAAATATATAAATATATAAATATATAAATATATAAATATATAAATATATAAATATATAAATATATAAATATATAAATATATAAATATATAAATATATAAATATATAAATATATAAATATATAAATATATAAATATATAAATATATAAATATATAAATATATAAATATATAAATATATAAATATATAAATATATAAATATATAAATATATAAATATATAAATATATAAATATATAAATATATAAATATATAAATATATAAATATATAAATATATAAATATATAAATATATAAATATATAAATATATAAATATATAAATATATAAATATATAAATATATAAATATATAAATATATAAATATATAAATATATAAATATATAAATATATAAATATATAAATATATAAATATATAAATATATAAATATATAAATATATAAATATATAAATATATAAATATATAAATATATAAATATATAAATATATAAATATATAAATATATAAATATATAAATATATAAATATATAAATATATAAATATATAAATATATAAATATATAAATATATAAATATATAAATATATAAATATATAAATATATAAATATATAAATATATAAATATATAAATATATAAATATATAAATATATAAATATATAAATATATAAATATATAAATATATAAATATATAAATATATAAATATATAAATATATAAATATATAAATATATAAATATATAAATATATAAATATATAAATATATAAATATATAAATATATAAATATATAAATATATAAATATATAAATATATAAATATATAAATATATAAATATATAAATATATAAATATATAAATATATAAATATATAAATATATAAATATATAAATATATAAATATATAAATATATAAATATATAAATATATAAATATATAAATATATAAATATATAAATATATAAATATATAAATATATAAATATTTAAATATATAAATATATAAATATATAAATATATATTTATATTTATATATAATATATACACCTGAAGGAAGGCTGTTTGACCTGTACAATTTTGGAATTTTTATGGTTTGTTATTTTATTGTACATTAATATATTATTAGATTGTTGCATTGTTATGGGATTGAATTATTGTGGAACTATATTATTATGGTATAATGATAATATATTATTATATTACCTTATAATTATATTGTTATATTAACAATATACGCGGCTCGCGTAGGACCATCTTACGTGCGACCAACTTACATGGGGGCGGTATTTATTGGTGCTTTAAATGGTTCATGGGCAAATAGTGTTGTGTTGTTGCATTGTATTATTGTACTGTTATATTATTAAATTATTAAATTGTAATATTTATATATTTTTGGTTTTTTCATATTAAGCGCTGAATCCACAGGAGAACGAGGGAAGGAATTGTACAGCCACAATACTGGGGTTCTATGGAGTCGGTTCGTAGTTTCAGTGAGAGGTTTATTTGGTTCGGAAAATTAGATGAGGGTGTTTGATCTCTTTGAAGATTGATTTTTTAATTATTTTCGTTATGAAAAAGTTATTTCGTTACGGGGGGCTTGGAAGTTCAATCTTTAGGGGAATCGAGTGTTTTTGTTTGGTTTTTTGAAATAAACAAGTTTTGTATTGGGATTGCGAGTCGGTTCCATAGGGTTTCTGCTGAAGTGTGCGGGGTGTATTGTGGTTGGGTCGAGTAGTTGGAGGTCGATTTTTGTTTTCAATATTTATATTTCAATTTTATATTTATATTTCAATTTTATAAATAAGATATTTAACGATGGGATAAACTAATTAATTTGTGATTTTAAGGCGAAAAATAATCCAATTTATTAAATCCTATGGTTTGCAAGAATTAAATTATTGTATAATTATGTTATTATATTAGGAATTAATGAATTTGTAATTTCAGATTAAAAATTAATTCAATTTATTACAGCCTACGGCTAAGAGCAATTAGTTAATTAATAGATTCTATTTTCAGGGAACTTTTGCAGATTACAGATGAATGGTGGCACACTGGAGTTGCTGATAAGAGATGACAGAATGCAGAGCAGTTCAATAACTGGGATTGTCTTATATTAACAGTAGTTTGAGTATTGGCTACTGGGAAGCCGGACCAATTCCGTTATTACTAACATACCTTTTCTTTCCCTACCCTACAAATTTTATTAACTATTGGCTGTCACGGTATTTGTAACCGGGTCGATCTCAATAATTAACTAATGTCCTACCTTATTCTTCCAAGTATATATAAAAATGGGTATACGTTAGGCCCTGCGCTTTCCGGGAGATCCTGCTTAATGCTTGGTCGTACATTCTAAATCAATCAATCAACCAATATCAAGCAGCTTAGGACAGTACGCTTAATAGTCAAAAAGACCTAAAATGCAAATACCTGCAATTAAATGTGATGATGAAACTTGGGCTAGAAGCACAATGGAAAAAGCTGATTTGTTTTCATAATATCTTGAAGATACATTCAGACCTCTCCCAAGGCAAACTGCAGATAAAAACATAACACTAGTTAACAAAATTAACAGCCAAAACATAAAACTTGTATCTTAACAAGAGTTAAAAGTTAAGCTCAAAAAAATCAGGTGGCTATGATCTAATTACGGGAAAAATAGTTAAAGCACTACCTAAAAAGGATTACGAAAGTTACTTCAAATAATTAATGCAGCATTCAGACTTAACTATGTTCCACACCAATAGAAAGTGGCAGAAGAGATAATTATACTAAAACCGAGCAAGCCATCGAACGACAAAAAATCGTATAGGCCGATTTCTTTGCTTTCAACTATTTCTAAATTATTCGAAAAATTGCTGCTTAAGAGAGTCAAATTAATCATAGAACAAAGAGATCTTAATCCTCCGCACCAATTTGGTTTCAGAGAAAAACATTCGACCATAGAACAGGTGCACAGAATCACAGACATAATTGAAAATGCGCTGAAAAGCAAAAAAATATGTATTTTCTTGGATGTAGCACAAGCTGCATCGAGATCTACTAAAGCAGTTATATCATATTCTAAAATCTTACTTAGCTGATCGACATTTTCGGGTAAATATGAAGATCAATACTCCTCATTGACGAAAATATTAGCAGGAGTACCACAATGTAGTGTGTTAGGTCCAATTCTGTATTTATTATACACAAGAGATTTGCCAAATACAGATGAAAGTCACATAGCTACATTTGCCGATGACACTGCAATAGTAGTAATTAGTAACAATGTATAAGAAGCAACGAGAAAAGTGCAAAGAGCCACTAACACATTCAGTAACTGGACATAGAGATGGCAAATCCAGCTAAATGAAACCAAATCAATTTATGTTAACTTAACCAACAAGAAAGTTAACTGGATACCAGTGAAAATCAACTCACAGCAAGTTCCACATGCAAATACAGCAAAATATCTAGGCACTAGATAACCTTAACCTTAAGCTAACCTTAAGTGAAAAAAGCATGTCAAAAAGAAAAAAAGATATGAGCTTAACATCAAATACAGAAAACTGTACTTGCTTATAAGTAGGAATTCTAAGCTATCATTAAATTATAAACTGCTGCTTTATAGGCAAATTCTAAAACCAATATGAACCTACGGTATTCAGCTTTTGGTATACACCAAGAAGACCAATGTGAAAATAATACTATAATTCCAAAACAAAGTTTTACGTTGTATTTTAAATGCACCATAGTACATCAGAAATGATAATCTCCATAGGGACTTAAAGGTGGAATACTTCAACGAATAAATCAGGAAGCACGCAAGGAACCACATACTTCGTCTTTATCAACATAAAAATTTCGAGATTCGCCATATTTCCTAAGAACGAAACCTCTAGAACTAGGGCAGCCAGAACTATAATAAACTAATTCGTGATTAACCGATGGGTTATATCTCTACAAAAATTGAACACCAGATATTAAAGACAAATTACTAAATGAATTGTAATTCAGTTGTAATAAAACTATAATAATAATAATAGAGTCAATGACTAAATTAACTATAATTTAAACATACCTACTTGAACTTTATTGTATGCATAATATAAATACACATGTAGTACTATGTACATCGTATGTTAGCCCATACTATCGTATGTTAGCCCATTGACGTGCTAGATGTCGCTACTGGTATCGTTTTAAAATAATCAAAATATTTATATATGTATAATCGGCTAAGTGTCATAGATTTATTCTAAATGTTGACGATATTCTATCGACCCGACATCTGGAACATCAATGGATCAACTGTTTTTTTCTTATGATGGCAGTACTATATGTATTTATACTATGTTGTATGTATCCACCATTAAAAACAAATAAAAAGCTGCGATGAAGTAAAATCTGTTAAATTATTTTTGTTTTAGACATAATCACCACCCTAAAAGAAGGACTAGACACTAGGGATTTCTGGATGTGTGATCAAAATCAGACAAAGATTGTGCATTTCAGTTAGCAGTGAAAAGTTTCAGTACTTATGCCTTTTTATCACTAATGAAAACAATGGTCAGACTTGAGACAATAAAGGATTGTCTTAAAGTACAGGAGTATTCTCTATGTCAATTACTGAAGAGATTATAATGGCGCGTTCTGTGTATTGGTCTAAAATAAATGGTATAATAACATTTCTGAAATATGATCATGACTGCTATGTGGGTGAAACCACCCTTGCTTCGCAATCTCAAAAAATATCAAACAGTCTTGGTTTGTTTTACCTGTCAATATTTGATTCCTGACCTCTTGGTTGAATAAAACTCGGTGAGTGTCGTCATCGTCGCGTTTGGGGCCATAAATCATGCGCATGATTCTTCTGTCAAATGTCATTAACCATGTCTCATACTCATTCGTCAGGGTTCAACTCTCACACCCATACATGACAAGGAATCTGATCAACACCTTGTACAACTTTAGCTTGTCGGCGTTTGCAAGGTATTTTGAATTAAGCAGCGGGCGTAAGACATATAAAGCACGGTTGCCAGCGACAAGACCCGCTTCAATATCGCCCCTCCCAAACATTTTTCAAGAATGACAAGGGACCCGATGTATCGGAAACTTGTCACTTCTTCAAATGTGTGATCACCACTACTAAAATTCATTACGTCTTGGTCTCTAAAACCAGTGATCATATATTTTGTTTTGGACACATTGATTTTGAGACCAACGGAAGCTGGGAATCGTACAAGTGGATCCAGTAGTTCTCTGACACCGTTGCTATTCATTCCAATTACACAGATATCATCTGCATATGCCAGAACCGAGTTGGACTGATGGTACAAGATGTTGTCCTGAAGTATTTCACTTTGACGAAAGAGTTCTAAAATGAGATTAATGAGTATCGGGGACAGAGCATCTCTTTGCCATACCCCAGAGCTAATTTCAAAAATTCCTATAGCTTGATTTTAACTTTGACACAACATTGTGACTGCATTACTGTCATTTTACACAAACGCAAATATTTTTCAGGTATTCCCAGATATCGCAAAGCAAACCATTAGCTATCCCGATGAATTGAGTCTTAGGCTTGTTGGAAACACCTGATGTACGTCACGAGATGTTTCGTTATATTGTGAAAGAATCATCCTCAGCAAAAAAAACTTGATCTGTAACCGATTCGGACGAAATCCTCCTTGGTCGTAACCTAGAATTTCCTCCGCCAGGGGAGTAATACTCTTCGATATACTATGTAAGACAGTTATTTGTATTCTGTGCGAAGAAGAGCTATATGCTGCGATAGTTTTCGCATTTTGAGCGATCTCCTTATTTAAAGTTAGGACACAACGCGGCCACTTTCCGTTCATCAGGCATAACTTCGTTTTGTCGATTAAGGTCGAAAAGATAGATTCACAAAGTATCCCCTCCGAATATCAAGAGCTCGGAATTAATGCAATCAACCCCAGGGGAATGGTTTCTTTTTAGTCTCTGCATGGCTAGTGTGAATTTCTCGCAGGATGGGTTTTCTATGCACATCTCCGCATTTGACAACCTTCAAACACCGTTTTGTTGTGTTATCAAAACAATTAAACCGCGTAGTTTGTACCAACAAATTGACCTGGTAACACAACAGACCGAACAATTAAATAGTCGGCGCCAACAAACAAATATACCAACCCAATTTTGTTTAAGATCAATTGATAACAACAATAAAAACATAAACAAAATATTTTACAAACCTATTTCTAAATACAATTTCAAAAAAAAAAAGAAAATAACTCCAAGGCCCAAGTAAATTCCGAGAATAAATATAAATATAAATATCACACCTATCCGAAATACGAAATAAATAAAAATTGATTTAAAACTCTACCCCCACCCAAAACCAAGTAAAGTAAAGTTAAAAAGGAGAAAATAGACAGATACTATTTAGAATAAGGAGAATAATAGAAGAAGGAGATACATCAAGTAAAAACCCAATTAAGCGAAAAATTAAAAAATAAAATCAATAATAACCAAATAAAAGACTATTAATTATCGCCAAATTAAGCAGCAAGGGAAGATAAATTGGTAAGTATCATAATATATAAAACCTCATCATATACGCGATAGCAATACATGCTCAAAAAAAAACGAAACCCACTTTCTAACCCCCGCTACTAAAAGCAGTTTTAGTAGAACCAAAACCAACACTATTGTATATTATACAAGCCATGAAGCTTGGCTAAGTAAAACATATTATGACTACTATTTGGTGTATGTGTTAGTGAATTTGACTACAGTAAAAATCGAAACAAAAAATTATATTTCGCACTGTCCATACTCCTCTAAATTCAAAGTACATAACAATTCTACAAAAAAAACGAAACAAAAATTATATTTTGCGACTGTCCACTCTGCTCTAAATTATTAGTATATAGTATAGTAAATAATGAAGTAAATAATAATAACAATACTTCTCTCTCTCGTTAAATAATAAATTTGTTTTTTGCTTTGTCTTAAAGAGCGCAACATACTGTTGTTCCATCATTCGTATTCATTTTTTATTTACATCAAAGCATATAATAAAAGTATATACAAATTATACTACGTCACAACACTAATACTTAGGTATAGTAGTCACTTTTTGGCATGAGTATCGCAACTTCATGGCTTGTATATACATTTGTGTTGGTTTTGGTAGAACTGACATAAAATAACTATTTACTGTCATAGCCTCTACAAGTGGCAAGCGGGTAAATAGTAAACACACACACAACATACATACACCGTATAGTAAAAATTCCCACACATTAACAATATTATATATATATATATATATATATATATATATATATATATATATATATATATATATATATATATATATTTATATATATATATATGTATATATATATATATATATATATATATATATATATATATTTATATATATATATATATATATATATATATATATATATATATATATATACATATACACATATATACATATATACATATATACACATATACACATATACATATATACATATATACATATATACATATATACATATATACATATGTACATATATACATATATACATATATACATATATACATATATACATATATACATATATACATATATGCATATATGCATATATACATATATACATATATACATATATACATATATACATATATACATATATACATATATACATATATACATATATACATATATACATATATACATATATACATATATACATATATACATATATACATATTTACATATTTACATATATACATATATACATATATACATATATACATATATACATATATACATATATACATATTTACATATATACATATATACATATATACATATATACATATATACATATATACATATATACATATATACTTATATACATATATACATATTTACATATTTACATATATACATATATACATATATACATATTTACATATATACATATATACATATGAGTCCGATTTTGATCGTCAAACGATTAACATCGAACAGAATAAAATAAATCTAAATAAAAAAAAAATATAAAATTCTTGTGCTGTTTGTGTAACCAAAACAGTAAAAATAGTTATAAAAAAAGTGAAAAAATTAACAAACAAATAAGGAAGTCGAGCAACGTAATTGAGGGCTGGGGCATCCTATTGGAGCCCCAGGTAAATAAATAAAAAATTTTGTGATTGCGTAGTGAGACAAAAATATTTAAGTAATGAATATTATAAATGAAGATATAACTGCAAGCATGTCAGACTCAGAGACTGCTGAGAATTACTGTTTGAGCCCAATTATTAAGCCTCCGAAGCTAATTAAAAGACCAGGACCAGCTATTGAACATGTAATGCAAGATGGTCAAATAAACCAAATAATACAAAGAAACGAAACACTTTGTAAAGCAAACCATAAATTGCAACAAAAAATAACGGTACTCGAAAATCGATTAGCAAAAGTGATGGACGAAAAAAACAAGCAAAAAAACAGTACCAGGGATGGTAATCAAAACCAAAAAAATGATTTCAAGAAAGTAATTTACAACGTGGACACACAAAACACGTTTAATCAACTAAATTTTATAGAAGATAACAGTGAACAAATACAAATAGCAGACGATAACTCATCCATAGATGACGAAACCAACTCGGAATTTATTCCAGTATTACGTCGTCAAAATCGAAAAAAAAATGTAAACAATGAAAGTCAAAATAGTAAAACGAAAAACACAAATAATAATAACGAGAGAAATAAAATTCCCGTTATAAAGTTAAAAATGAAACAAGTACCACCCATAAACATATATATACAGACACCGGTTCAAACAGCAAAGTTATTAGAATTATCAGATATCAAAGAGTTTACCATGCAAAGGGTAAACAAAAATAAACATATATTGTTCATGGAATCAATTGAAAATTATAACAGAGCAAAAGAAATATTAAATAATGTGTGCACTCAATACTTTACTTATACCCCAAAAGAAAATAAACCAAAAAACATATTACTAAAAGGGTTATCAAATGAAGAGGATACAATTGAACTGTTACTGGAATTAAAAGCTTGGGAAACAGATGATCTAAAATTCATAAGCTGCGTACAATTTAATTCAAATAAATCACGAATAAATAAAAATAAATTAGCAATCTATTTGATTCAAATTACAGCAGAATCTAATTTAAATACATTATATAAAATAAAATATATCCAGCATCAACGGATAACGTGGGAGAAAATAAAATCGAACAATACTATTGCACAATGTAAAAATTGCCAAAGGTTTGGCCATTCCGCAATTAACTGTAATCTAGCTTATAGATGCGTTAAATGCGATAAAAACCATCAACCACAACAATGTCAACTAACAAAAAATGAAAATTCAGTTCCTTATTGCACAAATTGTTTAGAAAAGGGTCACCCAGCATCATTTAGAGGATGTCCCGTTTTTAAGAAAATAACAAAGAAAATTCAAGAAGCCAAGTTACTAAAAGAGCAAAAAACTCAACAAAACAGAAGTTTCAAATCCAGTTATATCAAACCAGGAGTTAACTATTCGGACCTGTTCAACAAAACAAGTAAAGTACAGATATCACCAAATAACGAAAATATTTTTAATAATACTAACAATATAATAAGTACAACAATATTACAAAAGTTAGAATTATTCCAAAAGTTTATGATAGAAACAGATAAACGAATTCAAACATTAAATAATGCAATAAGCTCAATTATGAATGATTAAACAGTATTATTTTTTTGTAAATAACGAAATATATCTTACTAAAAAAGTTATTTATAAGAAAAAAAACATGTTATATAAATTATATAGAGACAAAAAGTCAGGTACCTACAAATTATTATTAATAGTCATAAATTGTACATCATTACATTTTATTATTTTTCTAAAACAAGATAAACACAAATTAAGTTAATGGTCAGACGAAAAAAATTAAATATAATCGTAATAAACGTAAAC
Source organism: Tipula confusa (assembly GCA_963556175.1). Taxonomy (NCBI): domain Eukaryota; kingdom Metazoa; phylum Arthropoda; class Insecta; order Diptera; family Tipulidae; genus Tipula; species Tipula confusa. The sequence continues at coordinate 5,298,926 of OY744478.1, forward strand.
TCTATTATAACAATAGAACGCCGTATGAACTTAATAATGTTTATTGAACAAAATAATCCAGATATAATTTTACTTTCGGAAACAAAATTAGATAACATGTATTTAAAATCAAAAATTATGACATAGTCAGAAATGATAGAAACAAACAAGGTGGGGGTACAGCCATAATTGTTAAAAATAGTATCAAGTTTAAGCATTTAAATTATATAAACACTCAATTAACCGCGATCGAAGCCGCAGTAATTGACATCAAATTAGATAATAATAATAATAAATTAATAATAGGATCATTGTATGCAGCGCCAAACCAGCCAAATAATCACGTGGTTAATGATCTAAATATATGTTATAATTAATTGAACTTAAATAATCCCAATATATATTTTATATTAGCCGGTGACATTAATGCGAAACATCCGTCGTGGAACAATAATATCGAGGATCCACGAGGGAAAAAATTAAGTGAATGGTTGGATAACAATTCTCAAATTTATAAAATAAAGTTTATACCGCCGGACAAACCAACGTATCCGAGAACAAACTCCACGATAGACTTAGCTTTTATTGATAATAGAATAAAACTACAAAACGAAACATATTTAAATACTTTAAATTATGACAGTGATCATAGAGCACTGCAATTTAATATTATCTCGCAATTTATTTATGAGTCTATGATCAGTTCATTAGGCGGTAATAACGAAACAAAAAAATATGTATGGAATAAATGTGTCGACGGGGATATGTATCGAACCAAAGTAAAAATAAATTATCAGAAACAATTTATGACTAATAATAATAATAAAACATATATACCAAATAATAAAAACCTGAATAACAGCGAAATTGACAAATATCTTCAGGACATAGATAAATTGATACTGGAAAGCATTCGGGAATTAGATTCCAATACAAATAATTTAAAGAAACATTATTTAAAGGATATATATGGCAACAAAATAATATATAAATTATATAAAAAAAAAGCTTTTATATCTCAAAAATAAAAAAGTTAAAAAGATCTAATAATTACAATTTAAATTATTTACAGACATTAAAATCCACAATAAAAAACATAAAAAACTTAATAAAACAAAACCTAAAAATTCAAATAAACAAGGTATGGCAAAACAAAATAACTAAAATTGTTCCAAATGACAATAAAAAAATGTTTTCAAGTATCAACAGAATCTTTCGTCCTAAAGATAGAGTCTCTATCGGTAACCTAAAAATTAATACGTCTAATCAGGCGGAAAGTCCATTTTTGAATTATAATAGTTATTATTCAATTGATCCGAATAATAGAACAAAATCAAAAAATATCGATAAAGATAATATTGAAATATTAGAAACAATAGATAAGCTTAATGTGATAGGTGCATTTATAGAGGACCAAACCAAAAAAACAATAAAATCAACTTTAGATAGTAAAGTCAATCAATTTATTTACAAATTACAACAACAAAAATACTCAAACTTGTACAACAATATTCCAAACCGCTTCTTTAAAGTCGAGTTCAATAATAATTGTCTAGCCGATAATCTCACTAATTCTGTAATTACCGATGGTTTGTATACAACCATAGAAGAACTAGAACTAATTTTCAAAAATCTAAATAGCAAAAAATCTTCAGGACCTGATACTATTCCAAACATAGCACTGAAATATTTACCTTGCAGTTTAATTAGAGAATATTGTATTATTTTTAACAATATGTTGAACAATAATTATTATCCACTGAAATGGAAAATGTCAAAAATAATCCCAATTATTAAAAAAGATAAAGACCCTAAATCATACAAAAACTATCGACCTATTTTTTTAATGCCTAATATAAGCAAGGTTTTTGAAATAATACTTTACAATAGCATTTTAATACACACTAAGAAAAATAGCATTTTGCCAGACATCCAATTTGGATTTCGCTTCAATCACTCTACAGTACACGCAATTCATAAGTTGACGTCTGACGTTGTACGCGGTTTTAACGCTAAAAAAGTAACGGGAGCAATATTAATAGATATTGAACGCGCATTCGACTCAGTATGGATTGAGGGATTATTGTATAAATTACAGGAGATGAATTTTAATATAAACCTAATTTATAT
>OY744478.1:5306034-5307484 GCA_963556175.1 Tipula confusa
ATTCCTGAAACTCAAAAATTTTTAGGAATGATCAATTATCTAACCAAATTTATTCCAAATTTATCAAAAACATCAATACATCTACGTAATATGATCAAATCTAGGAATTATTATTGAAAATGATGAATTCGAAAACTTGAAATCATTAATCATACAAATTCCGATCCTAAAGTATTATAGTCTGGAAGAAGACGTAATCATACAAACCGATGGGTCTAGAAAAGGATTAGGAGCTGTTCTTTTGCAAAACCAACATCCGGTAATATTTGCAAGTAAATCGCTAACAAAAACGGAGCAAAATTATTCACAATGTGAAATCGAACTATTAGCAATTACCTTTGCCTGCTTGCGTTTCAATCAGTATATTAGTGGAAGGAGTAAAGTGATAATAGAAACTGATCACATTTCACTAAAAAACATATTCAATAAACCAATTCACAAATGTACAAAGCGAATTCAACGATTAAGGTTGTGTCTACAAAAATATGATTTGCTGATCAGATATATTCCTGGTAAACAACTGCTTATTCCAGATCTATTATCGAGACTTCCTGTGAGTGAAGATCAGTCAATCCTGGAAAACATTTGCAATAGTCAAAGATCAACTATCAAGCCGTGCGTATGAAATTGATGCAAATGGTAAGAGATACATTCGTAATCGTCAGCAATTGAATGAATTCAACCACGTACCAAATAACGGTCATCAACAACAATCTATATCAGATGATATACCCCGAAATAGTAAACTACCAACATCAAATACTCATATTGAAGTATATCCGCCATTGGTCTCCAACATTGAGAGTCAGGAGAATCAACGAGACCGAGACGTATACCCAAATCAATCAAGAGATGACAACATATTAACAGAGGCTTGTCATAACAATACAATTAGTCTTGATGAGAATCGTAATGTGAGAGGACATGAGGTCAACATTGCAGCAGGTCATAATGAGCATGGTCATGAAGTGATGGATGAAGTCAGTACGTCATCGAGACACAATGATAAACATCATGGATAGTTACAAAGTCAATGTCAACAACAACATCAACCAGCCGAGGTGAATGATACAACTCCAAAGATGAGACGTTCTCAACGATATAAAAAACAACCGGAATATCTGAACGACTACGAACAAAATTATGATGAAAATCCATAACTATACTATGTAGATCTAACATGAATATCTTATTTTTATTTAGTTTTGTTTTATAAAATTATCCCTTAAGGTATTTGAATTACTTATAATCTGTATATACTTATATTATTCAAAACTTTTGGTAGTGAATTAACTTTATAATTTTTAAGAAAATAAGAGCATGTTATGGTAGCACTATAATTATAGAAATGACAATATTGTATATTGGCAACACTGTAACAATATGATTTAATGAAAATGAATAAAAATGTAGGACAGTGTTCGTCACGTAACCAAGCATAAAACAACAA
>OY744478.1:5307684-5332795 GCA_963556175.1 Tipula confusa
TGGTTTTGAATTGAATAATTATTTATCTATATATAGCCGACGTATTTTTCTTTAAAGCAATGAACTCTAATTCTGCAAACATTAAAAAATAAAATAATTAATTTGTTTCTAGGATTATTAATTTTTCATAAGACAAAGACAACAATTTTTAATTAATTATTTTGAATTATAGTAAAGAAAATTATTTTGATATGTTTTTAAATAACAATTCTTATTTGTTACATCGAGGATTGATTCATTAAAATCATTTCATTTCACTAACAATAAATAATAATTTTAATAAAGGTTTGTTATAGATGTACAGTTAAAATGAAAGAAGTTTACTCCAGTTAACGATAATTATTTAGAATATGAAGCAGTGATGTAAAATCTTCTTTACACTATTTTATTTACTGTGAATAATTTTAGTTACTATGAAGAAGATTAATAGAAGAAGACTTAATATCCTAAAAATTGTTTGTTAAAATTGTTATTTATTGGTAGCAGTGAAAAATAAGTATAACGAATTATTCATCAATACGAAGAATAACTCATATATATATATATATATATATATATATATATATATATATATATATATATATATATATATATATATATATTCATATATATATATATATATATATATATATATATATTATATATATATATATATATATATATATATATATATATATATATATATATATATATATATATATTTATTTATATATATAATATATATATATATATATATATATATATATATATATATATATATATATATATATATAATTATATATATATATATATATATATATATATATATATATATATATATATATATATATATATATATATGTATATATATATATATATATATATATATATATATATATATATATATATATATATATATATATCCGCCATGTATTATATAAAAATAAAAAACAATATGTTATACTTTTAAAAGATTTTATTTCAATGTCTCACAGAAAAAAATACATTTATTTTTAAACTGTTTCGATTAATTTCATTGGCCCTTAGTTTTTTTAATTATTCGTTATCAAACATTGTTTTTAAAATAATAACAAAAATAAAAAATAATTACATATAAATATGTATAACAAATTATTATCAAAACAATTTTAGATATTTGAGTATCTATTACTTAGAGAATTTTCTTAATTAATTATTTTAATTTTCTCAAATAAAATGTTACCTTTATATTATTATTCAATGTATTGCAAAAATTACAATATTTCTTTTTACATTTAGCTTACAAAGATAGTTTTTTAAAATAATATCAGAAATTAAAAATGAATTCATATTATATATATATATATATATATATATATATATATATATATATCACAAATTATTATCAAAACGATTTTAGATATTTGGATTATCTATTATTTAGAAAAATATCCTTTAAAAATTTTATTTTTCGAATTTTTTAAATTTAGATATGAGCAGGGTAATAGAAGGAAACCCGTCATCGTATGGAGTCTGTATTTTGTATAAATATTCCTGTATAAATTGCCAAACAGTTTTACATTTAACTGGGTATTTTAAGTTCAAGACATGGAATAATTTAATAGTGTAATCCAGGACTAATAATATTCTACTACATTTATACTTAATGTTATCGCAGATCACAAAAAATGTATTATTCGAATAAAAATTTAAACCAATGACAAACATGCAAGGCTGCATGGGTTTCTTTTCTATTAATTTTGTTTGTTTTTTTCTTCTAAACAAACATCAAGATCTTTGGTAAAGAACCATGAAAGAGTTTTGTGAATCCTTTATAGTAGTTTTCCGAAGTTTTTTGGTAGCAATGTTAAAAGATTTTGTTGTCGGCTTGATAAGCGCATGTAGTAACATCAGCTAAATACTGAATTTTGCATCTATATAAAATAAACATAAGTTATTATTTATCCAATAATACTAAATTATTAATAATTTTTCATTGTTAGCGTTTTACCAATAAAACAATATGATTAAATATATTTGTAATATTGTGAAAAAACGATAAAAATGAAGTTACTACGAAATAGCGAAAATCAAAACTAAATTCAACAATTCAATAAAAATGTTACCGGAAGAAATATGCTGCTGTGCTTTAAATTCTTTGAGAATCTGCTTAGAAATTTGCCCCAAAACTTTTTGTTCCATAATGGATAACACATTGGTGCAAAACCTCTCAAACGATATAAAAATATTGCTCGCATCTGGGGATAGGGACTCGAAATCAATTGTAATTAGTTTTGGGCCGTATGCTTGCTCATAAGCCATTCTTCAATTATTGAGCCAATATTTTTATCAGTGTTACGTTTAATCCAATGTAATCGATATGATGTAGATGCTGACCATTTGAAAAGAATTTGATCCAACTTATTGTCATCCCGATTAAATTTCAACTTCATACACAAAAATCTGCTGTCCTCCGTAACCTGATTTGAATCTATAGCCAATTATAATTATATTAAAATTAAATCATAAGTAATACCACACATTTATGTAATAAAAGGTTTTGTAATAATAACAGAATTTTCACTTTAAAAATTTTAATAATTAATTTTAAGTATAAATAGCGTCTAAATTTTCTGCGGTTGTGAAACTTCTAATCCGTTTTGTCTTTGGTATTAAATTAGCGTTTCGCAATTTTGAAATCCTGTTATTGTACCTATCATATAAATGCCCTTTTGATTTCATGTTTGGTCTTCGAAGGAAGTACACCAACTGAAAGTATAATAAAATCAAAAATGTTATATAGCTGTAAAGCTTTGATAGCAAAAGTAACTCACCGAAACTTCCCCTTCGAAAAATTCTTCTAAATCATTCGCGATCGTTTGGCATTCATTAACTCCCATTCTCAAATTTCGGTTTATAAAATATGACACAATGATGTCAACTAAAGTATAGCGATTTTCATCGCTTAGTAGTTTACGATTATCCGAGAGCCCCAAAAGGGAATATCCACGTGCGGATTCTCTTAAAATATCTTACAAGTATATCTGAAAGATGTTTGCAGGTTTTGAATATCATAAAATTAACGAATCATACTTATGTTAGAAATTTTAATAATATTACCTTTTCTGGAGTATTTAAGAAATGAATTGGACTGCTTTCCGATCCTACTAATGGCACATTTGTAGAATTTGATGATTTATTATTTAACGCTTGAATATGTATCCCCTATTAAAATTATAAAACATTTAAAACATGTCATCATTACTTTACTATATGGCCTACCTGCATAACCTGCCATTGCTTAAGATGATGAGTAAAATGAATTTTAGTTCCTAAACTTTCACGCTGCAACAGATCGTGAACATCCTCTCGCTGCATATACTTTAATGTTTCTAATTCAATTTTAAAATTCAATTCAAAAATTACATATTACATATAAATTTATATTAAACATTAGAAACTATTAATTTGAGATCAATTCGCATTTGCATATACTTATATTAATATATCCCTATATACCTATTTTTTGGTTCAAATTAAATTTTTATGATGTAACTAATCCGCCATTTTGGTAATGGGAATTTTATTAAAAATATGTATTTAAAACGGCTTCTATGTCTACGAATAATTATTCTTAACTAAGAATAAGTATTATCTAAAAGATTAAAGTTGTTGTTTAATTATAGTTAAGCTTAAGAAACCTCAAAACTATATATTCTCAAACAAAAAACTTCTCCATTGTTAAAATGGCGGATAAGGTACATCACAAAACGAAATGAAATTTATTACATACACAAATGTACGGATCAAAATAACTTATTATTATTATTAGCCTAGAGCACAAAACACTTTACAAAATAACACAAACACTATATTAGTATAATTAGATTGCTAAACATACCTTTTTGTAATTTTAACTTTTATTAAAACTTTATAATTTTTATAATATTTTTTTTAAAAAGGACCCGTTATAAAAAAATACAAAATAAAAACTTTTCCTCACTAGAAACACTTTATCAAACAGCAGACAACGAACGACTAATTTTTAGTTCGAGACAAACACCGATCAGCGATCAGCTAATTAATAGTACGAGAATGATAGAGCAAAATATAGAGATTGTTAACAACATCCTATATGACAGAGAAGTGAAGATATTGAACCTCCAATTTTTTTTTATACTTTATAACATTTTTCTCATTTACATCGTTTCTACAGCCGTACACAAAAAAAAATCCAAATTTGATATTATCTAATTTGTTTTTTACATTCTGAATATTAATTTTTATTTTTGGGTAACGCTGTAGAAAGAAACGACGTAAATGAGAGAAAACAGTTATACAGAAAACAAAAACTTCCATTTTATTGTAAAGGGTGTCCCAAAATTTGAATTAAATAGAAAACATAATTTTAGTCTTTAGATTGTTTTTTTTATTGCACCATAAAGTACATAGGATAGGGTTATTTATGGAATAACACATCAGGCAAACAGACTCCACGGTTTTGCTGGCACATACGCCACAAATGGCGGCAAATTCAAATCTTCCGTTAGTTTTGGGACACCCTTTATATTCCCAAACCAATTTTTTTTTTAATTTTTCATTAAAAATTATAACACTATAAAAACAAAAAAATCGGAAGTTCCATTCTCACAAATATAATTTTTTTTATTCTTTCCTCATTTTTATTTTGAATTTTTTTATTTTATATGGAATACTGCTATAAAATAAGTACATATATGTACTCAGTGTTGCCAGGTTATTTTTTTTAAATCTTGCAAACTGAAAATAAATCTTTTTTTTTTTATCATACTTCACCAAGTATAGTAACTTTCAATATTTTGCTTACACTATCGTAGCCTTTGTTTAATTTACTTGAACCGTTTTTCTGTAATTATCTTCCTTTTTTTCATGCGCTTGATGTTTGATATCTTTGAGTACAATTCCTCTGATTATACTCTCAATAATAATTAAAATTAGATGCTGACGGGGGAAGGGTGATTTGTAGTTGGGAATATTATTATTTTTACTATCTTACAATATTTTATTTTGAAGATAATCTTTTTATCTTTCTCAATGGTATAAAATCTTGCGAAAAAAGATAAATCTTCCAATTTGGCAACGCCGTATGTATCTAAATCAATTTAAAATACTTTATGCTCATTTTTAAAATATGTTGTCTAATTTATTTCAAGTTTTATTTACAATATTTTAACAAATAATATTATTTCTAATAAACTACCGTATAATATGTATATTATTTATGGACAGAAATATCTAATAAAAACTTCTAATTCGTACATTTATTTATGTAATATGTATAATATGACTTGATAATGGTTTTAAGTTAATTTTTTGGAATATGAACAATTATATACATTCGAAGTAGGCTTATTTATTATCTAATATGATGAAATTCGAGAGGTGCGATGGAAATCGAATACTATGTTGATTTTTAGTCAAATTTGTTTAATATTTAGATAATTTATACGTTCGGATTAGATTATTTGTTAAAGAATATACAATGTAGTGTTAAAAGAAAACTATGCGATCCTTAAATAAATAACCAAACTATTTTTAAAAGAAAATAACAAAATGGAATATTTTGGAGACAATTGAAATTGTAAAGTGTCATGAAAGACATGTAAAATATTGCTTTTTTTGGTTTTTGTAATGCATCATGTGTAAAACTCGATTTATTTGTTAGATTATTATTACTACGATTATTAAATCTGGAATGGAGGCTACCTACTATCGATTTTCTGAAGCTAAAGAATATTTTATTAATAAGTATAAAACAAATAAATGAAATATAAATAAAATTTTATTTTAGGTGTCTCAGTTTATCGAATAAAAATAATTATAAAGTACATGTGTATACAAATATTACATAATATCATAATTGTTAATGTGACGAATACATTAATGTATTCATTAATGCTAAATTATTAACTTAAACTAAGCAAATCGCATGTATTAGCCGCATTGATATATCTTATATCTTATATCGCATCGTATATCTTATAGATTTCGAAACAAGAAATAAACGAAAAATTTTCCGCTAATGGTCTTTCTGCTATATAACTTTATTAGGAATTATGTAGAAATTGGTGCAACTATGTTTTCTTTTTCTAAAGCTAGCCTGCGAAACTACTATTAATGTGTAATTAGGAGATTAAACTAAAATTAATTAATATGGAGATTCATGTCATGAAGTTGGTGTGCAAGATTTTTAGTGATTTAGATTATGTAGTAGACTAATATTTCACGTATTTGGCGCTTAAAGAAATATTAATTAAAGCAAACAATGTGTTAATCGAATCCATAATAACAATTAGTTAATTTAAAAAAATTATAATGAAGAAGAAATGCCAGAACTAGCGTTGCATTTTTGTTACTTTGAATTCTATTGAGCAAAAAAACTTCCTAAACTCTAAGCATGTTTGGTTATATGAGCATAATTTTCATAAAATTGGAAATTGAGGTTTTAGCGTTTTACTCTTTTCCGTTAATTCAAACAAAAATAACTATATTGCATAAATTGCTTTTAAAAATATTACTTATTATTACAAATAACTGTTGATACCACAAATCATTTCATTAAAGCGTTATTAGTTATTTTAAATAAGATTCACTTGTAACATTTACGAATATTCTTCATAGTATACAAAACGAAATAATTAAAAATACTCGCAATTAAAAATATTGCTTTAAATCGATTATTTTTTATTCATATTAAAGAATAAATTAATCACTTTTCTAACGAATGTGTCGTCGTTAATAGCATATATACATTTTTTTCGGTGTATTGATTCTTTTTATAAGAGTAACAATATTAATTCAGATGATGATTATCACAATATACTTCGAGCTGGAATTAAGAGGCCACGAGTTTTTGTCAAGCGTCAACCATGTGAAAAATGGCATAATCCGTTTAACCCCTTTATATTTAACATTGTTAAATCCAATATGGATATCCAATTCATTACCGAAGAATATTCATGTGCTAGTTATGTCGCAGAGTATGTCAATAAAACTAACAGAGGCATTAGTCATCTTCAGCGATTGATTATTGAAACTATGAATGAACATCCAGAGTTTGATGTCGTTGAAATTACAAGGAAAATAGGTGTAAATATGCTCAATGTCTCTTGCGAGAACCGATGTCAAAGTATTTTACTGTGGTCACCACTATTCCCACTATGTGGCCATGTGATCGTCAACGTATTAGAAAAACACAAAAAGAATTAGACGCGATAGGCGTAGGAGAAGATTCAACTAATATTTGGAAGCAAAATTGGTTTGACAAATATGAACGTCGACACGAAGATTTGGAAAATATTACTCTTGCCCAGTTTGTTGCTAATTACACCATTAAAGCAGATGGTACTTACTCAACACAAAAAGTGCCACGTGTTATCCGATACCGAAATTTTGATATGGGACAAGATCTTAATGAATATAAACGTGAAATGGTTACGTTACATATTCCTTTCCGAAATGAAGATGCGGAAATACTCGATGAAATGAAATTTATCGATATATATAATAGGAATGAAAATGAAATTTTAAATAATCGAAAAGAATTTGAATCTAATTTGGATACCCAGAAAGTAATTGAAATTTCTCGAAATTTATGCCGAACTACTACGAAGCTCTTAAAGATAAAGTGGACACACTAATAATGCGATTACAGCGCAACCAGAAGAAAAAGGCAACGAACACTTCTGAAGAAGCCAGGGTACACTTACCCAAAATACAACTACCAACGTTCTATGGCAATTATGAGCAGTGGAACACGTTCAACGACATTTTCACCGAGCTTATCCATAACAACAATCAACTATCTGACACAATAAAGATAACTTACTTAAAGTCAAATCTACAAAAAGAAGCAGCCCAGTTAATCAGTCATCTCTCAACAACTGGTGACAATTACAACAAAGCCTGGGAAATAATGCAAGCAAGGTTCAATAACCCCAGGTTGCTGGCAAATAAGTATTTTAACTCATTGATATGCTTACCAACAATACATGCAGCATCAGCAGGAGCAATTCGAGCTTTGGATGATACGGCAACTGAAATACTACACAACATCAACAAGTTACAGATAAGCTCTCCTTTCGAAGCCCTAGTAATGTTTATTATAGGCAAAAAATTAGACCCTGAATCCATCAGGCTAAACGAAACATTAGAAAATCCGAGAGAAATTAAACAGATAAATGAATTTCTCAGTTTTCTAGAAAGAAGATTTCAGTCACTGGAGGCTATGGGGATATCCAAGGTGGTAAATACACCACCACAACCAATGGCACCGCTGAAACGTGTACATACCACAACAATAAGCAACCAGTGTCTGGTGAAGGGATGCCAAGGAAGGCATCAATTGCAAGACTGCCGTCAATTCAAACTAATGCCAACAATAGAAAGAAACAGGTTGGTCAGCGAAACAACTACTTGTGTACGTTGTTTAACACAACATCCAAAGGACAGCACATCAAAAAATGCGTGCACATCCACAATACGATGTATTGTATGTCAGGGTCATCACACTCTTATGCATGGTAATAACATGGCATCAAGGAACATGGGGACATCACAAACCCTCATAGTTAAACAACAAGGCGCTGTACTTCTTCCAACGGCTGTGGTTAAAGTAGCAACAGGCACTGGACAGCTCACCACAATGAGGGTACTAATCGACTCAGGCTCACAAGCGACATTATTATCATCGAAAGCTGCCAATCCACTAAACATAAAAAAATAGAAAGCACACGTCAACATTTCAGGGATTGGTGGTAACGAGGCAGGAATCTGCAGACATACGATCAACATAAAGTTAATGCCAAGATTCAATGGAGACTTTAGCTTAGACATTGAAGCCTTGATTTTCAGCAAACTAACGCATCAACTGCCGGAAGTTGATATTGACACTAGAGCATGGACCCATCTTAACAACATAAAATTGGCGGATCCGTACTACAATCAATCTCAACCTATTGATATCATACTTGGCGCAGACTACTATCCATTAATAATAACTAATAGCATAATCAAAGGTAATCATCAAGAGCCAATGGGACAGAACACCGAGTTCGGTTGGATTATAATCGGCAGTATGAGTAATATGGACAGCCAAGTAAGAAGAACAATGATGACGACAAGGGCAATCGAGGAACAATTAAAATTGTTTGTAGAGGTTGATACCATTCCTGAGGAGAGAAGCCGCACGGAGGAAGAAACTCAAGTTGAAGAAGCATTCCAAACTACGATGAAGCAGCATAATGATGGACGATACATAGTAAAAATTCCATTTAAGGATAATCATGTCAAGCTTGGAGAATCTAGGAAAAGAGCATTAGCAAGACTTCTACAGATCGAGAAAAGATTTGTTAAAGATCCAGAGTACAAACAACTCTATCAACAATTCATGCAAGAATATATCGAGCTAAACCACATGGAGTTAATGCAAGAAATGCCAGAAGAAGTCATCGAAAATATGACAGACAGCACAACTACCAAGCTTCGAGTGGTATTTGATGCATCATCTAAAACCACTACTGGTGTCTCAATAAACGACATTATGATGAACGGCCCTAAACTACAAGAGGACTTAGCCAACATACTACTAAGGTGGAGAAAACACAAAATTGTCATGACAGCTGACATTGAGAAAATGTTTCGCCAAGTGTGGCTCAATACAGACGATCAAAATTACCACCGCATATAATAGAGAAAGGAGCCTTCCGAGCCTATAAAAGCGTATAGGCTAAAAACTATAACATACGGAACTACAGCTGCCAGCTACCTAGCTGTAAGAACACTGATTCAGCTTGCCAAAGAAGGATCCAACACTCATCCCAAGGCAGCTAATAAAATAATGACTGACTTCTATATGGATGACTTACTCACTGGCGCAGACAACGTTGAAGATGCTCTATTAGTGTTACAAGAGATACGAGAATTGACAGCACAGGGTGGATTTCATTTGAGAAAATGGGCGTCCAACTCACCTAAAATATTACAAAACAATAACCATCATGGCCAAGATTATGATGCAGGATATTTGGAAAACAGGAATAAACAGGGATGAACAACTACCAGAAAAAATAATCACCATATGGCAGAATTACAAGGATGACCTGAATGAAATATCAAAATTAAAAATTCCGAGATGGGTCAATACAACGTCAAGATGCCAAATGGAACTGCATGGTTTTTCTGACGCTTCAGAATACGCGTATGCTGCAGTGATTTATTGTAGGATAACAGATGCTAGTGGTAAAATAACGACTCAGCTATTAATGTCCAAAACGCGAGTTGCACCAGTCAAAACGAAGATATCAATCCCTCGCCTCGAGTTAAATGCAGCTCTATTATTGGCCAAATTATTGAAACACGTACAAGACACTATGAAACTTGGCGAGGTTAACACGTACGCTTGGTCAGACTCAACCATAACACTGTGTTGGATTAAGGGAGACCCAAGTCGCTTCAAAACATTTGTGGCAAATAGGATTTCGGCAATAAAGAAAATATTACCAAAAACCAGATGGAATCATGTAAAATCTCAACAAAACCCAGCGGACGCGGTGTCACGTGGCATAACCCCCAGAGAACTTATCTACAACAACTTATGGTGGCATGGCCCAAACTTCCTTAGAGACATGCCGCCGCAATGGAATACTGAAGAATTCCTGCCGGACTTACCATTAAACTTACAAGCAGAGCTGGAAGAAAAGATAGCCTTGAGACGGTGATAAAATGATCTCACATATTTTTAGAACTATTTAACAAATTCTCTACATACAACAAAATGAAGCGCTCGGTTGCATATTGTTTACGTTTTATAAATAACTGTAAAAAACAAAATTTAAACAAGGGTTGGCTGACCGGTAATGAGCTTAAGGTTGCAGAAACAACAATTATAAAAATAGCCCAAGAGCAGGATTTCGGAAGAGAAATTGCTTTCATAAAAAAGGATAGAATGCTAGAGAAAGACAGTAAGCTAGTCTCTCTAAACCCATTCCAGGATGATTAAGGCTTACTACGTGTGATGCGACGTCTTCAAAACTCGGATCTGGCGACCGCCAGCAAACAACCTGTAATCCTAAGCAAAAACAACATAATTACGCAGTGAATGATCGAGGGTACCCATAAAAACACCTTACATGGTGGCACACAACTTACTCTGGCCACTCTAAGACAAAAATATTGGATCATTGATGGGAGACGAGCCGTAAAACAAGTGATACAAAAATGCATAATATGTTTTCGCCACAACCAAAAGAACATGGAACAATTAATGGATAGTTTTCCATCATCAAGAGTGAGGCCGGGAAGACCGTTCTCTAGAACGGGAATCGATTACGCAGGGCCCATCCAGCTAAGAACTACTAAAGGCCGAGGGAACAAATCCTAAAAAGGATACATCGCCCTATTCGTATGCATGGCAACAAGAGCTATTCACATCGAGATAGTGAGCAGCCTAACAACAGAAGCATTCATAGCGGCCTACAAAAGATTCATTTCCAGACGAGGTCTTTGCTCGGATATATTCTCCGACAACGGAGCCTATTTTGTTGGAGCAAATTCTGTAATGAAGCAGACATATCGAGCAGCTATGACTACACTTCCTGACGATATAGCAACCATGTTGGCCAGTGATGAAACAACGTGGCACTTTATACCACCTCACACCCCGCATTTTGGCGGAATATGGGAAGCAGGAATAAAATCGGTGAAATTCCATCTTAAGAGAGTGATCGGAGATTCAACTCTAACGTTTGAAGAACTAAATACTCTGACCACTCAAATCGAAGCAATCCTTAATTCTCGCCCACTAGCTCCGCTAACTAACGATCCTTCGGATACAACAGTGCTAACACCAGGGCACTTTCTGATTGGCGATTGTATTAAAGCGATGCCACAGGCAACCACTAGCAACATAGGAATAAGAACAAGATGGCACCTGATTGAAAAAATGGCACAAGACTTTTGGAAGCGCTGGTCTTCTGAATACCTTCACCAACTTCAACAACGGATCAAATGGAAAACCATCCAACCAAATCTAGCAATAAATGATCTGGTATTACTAAAAGACGATCAACTACCTGTGACACGATGGAAGTTGGGACGGGTGCTTGACACTCATGCCGGAAAAGATAACTTAGTGCGGGTCGTAACAGTTAAATGTAAGGACGCGACATATAAACGTCCAATAACCAAGCTATGCAAATTGCCTATTCATGATGATTTAAAAGAAGCATTACCTGAGCAACCAATTACATCACTGAAGGAAATAATCACCAAGAATGCCAGTGCAGCTCCTACTGAGAACAACAAGTCATCGCATAGACAACAACCTCATCGTCAAGCCAAAACTATAGGAAGGATGAACCACATAGCAATAGCTATGCTCTCAGTGTGCTGTTTATTCGGATTCGTGAGTACCAACATCAAAATAAAACCGTTCAACCAGCCTACAGGCATATATTTCGAGAACATAGGCAAGTTAGAAGCTGTCGCTATGGAGTGGATTCTGGTAATCCAATACAACATGAGCAGCTACTGGGAAGAAATCAAAAACTATAAGGTGGCTTACAATGAGCTACAAGCAGTCTGTAAGGAGTTATCTGGGTTAAATTGCAACATTTTGGAACAGCTACAATGGCAATTCAGCAACCTAGTTGCTGATAATGAGTTACTACTAGGCAGCAACAAGGAAAAACATCGCGTGAAACGGGGTTTTGGAGATTCAACAGGCATCATACTGGGAGACATGTTTGGGATTCTCACTCAACGTGAAGCCAGTGAATACGAGGCTCGATTTGAGAGTATCAATAACAACGAGCACGAACTATTGTCACTGATAAAAAATCAAACAACATCGATTGACAACACGGTCAAAATGGTGAAACACAACACAAACCTCACTGCCACGTCAATAAACATCTTAATAAAAGGGCAGAACCAACTACGACAAGAAATGGAGCAGATCCAAGAATATCGAACATATGAGGATAGAGTCCGCTCGGTATTAGTTGCGTTTCTCGAATTAAGCATGATATTAAATAACCTACAGGCTACACAACAGGCCCTACTTGACCTAGTCTACGATATACATCATGGAATATTACACCCCGCAATTCTCGCACCTCGTCAATTAGAGCAGCAGTTGCAATTGATTCGTCAACATGTGCCAGCCTTCATCACCGTTCCAGGCCACGACATTCATGATCTCAGTCACATATATCAGATCATGAAAATTCGCAGTAGAGCAACTCAACAGGGTATAATCATTGAAATCTCTATACCGGTCGCATTTGCGTGGGATTACACGTTGTTGTCAGTAGTTCCTGTACCCGATATTCATCACGATAACACACAATCACAAATTGTCACGTCAACCGAATATCTCGCCATAGATGACCGCAGGGAACATTTCGTAACATTGACAAGAGATGATGTGAGCCGTTGTCAGATACTTAAGCCAACTCAATTCCTATGCGGAATTTCATCAATTAGAAATACACCTTACAACCAAGGGTTATGCGAGTTGGCCATATTACAACGGAACAAGAATCTCAACACTGTATGCCGAAGCGAGACGATGAATGCAACCAACCATTGGATTAAGCTTCACGGGCTTAACCAATGGATATATGTTGTACCACACGAAAGTATAGTCGATGTAATCTGCAACCATGTGATCCAGCCATACACCGTCAAGAACTCAGGCATAATAAGGATAGACCCTGGTTGTATGCTAAGAGATGCCGAATCATTGATTATAGCTGCCGGTGCATCCCGCAGTAATATAACAAAAGCATTTCATAGTTCACATGGAGTGTTATTTGGAGGTACTCATCTACAAAATTTCAGCTCATATATTATAAATAGAACAAGGATGAACAATTCACTCGGCTTAATTACTACACCACCAACAGGCGATATTGAAGAACAAATTGCAATATTGAAGAAGTCTGAGGACATTTTAGCAGATCATAGATTCCATCATATTCACCACTATAGTATGATTCACATACTATTCTGGAGCATACTGGTAATGGGAATAATATGGGCCATAAAACATATACGCAAAAAATTAGCTTCCAAAAACCAACAACCCTCACCTCTACCAGGGCGGAGAGCCAGTATCATATAACAACAACAACCATAGCCGTTATATACCAAAGGCCGGCCCGGGAATATGTTAAGACGAGCTCAACAGCATGTGAAATCATAATTTTTCAGGCATAATTTTTATTTTTATTTTTCTTGTAATTTAAATACCGGATAAGAAATAATATTAATGTTTATGTAATTTTGGCCATGTCGGCAGTAATTTACCATATATAACAACTGTATTTGCATTAATAAAATCAGATTCAATTTAATTATCAAATGAATTGTGTTTCTCTATAATTAGCTTGGCCCCATCAGTGGTAACCAAGTTGTTTATAAACACTCAGTTCCAATCAGTGATTGGAATTGTTCAAGATGGTTTCAATGATGAAACTGAAGTACAAGATGTTGCTAACATCGCATCTGAACCAAATCCATTTCAAAATTTATATAATAATCCTCTTTCCGATGTGAATAGTGATCTAGCTGTACTTAATAAACTTGGATCTATCGCTAAAAAACGAGAAAATTTAATGCCAAATATAAAGTTTTACGAATTGATGAGAATGGCAAATGATAAGCAAAGAGAGCTCTTGCTACATATCATTTCAAATCTATTAACTCCAAACCGTAGTCCATTTCAAATATTTTTTACGGGTCCAGCTGGATGTGGTAAAACTTTCGTCATAAAACTTATCATGGAAATTTATAATCGATATAATGAGAATGATGGATGCTGTAACTCGTACATAGCCTGTGCTTTACCAGGCAAAGCTGCTATTGCCATTGACGGAACTACCGTACATACTGCCCTAAAAATATCTTTGTCGAGATTACTTCCACTAAGCACTGAAGTAGCACATCAATATAGAGCACTATTCAAATACGTCAAAGTGTTAATCATTGATGAAATAAGTATGATTAGTCCTGAATTACTCCACAGATTGACTCTAGATTGAAGCAGATTATTGGAGATTTCAAAACTAATTTTGGTGGTTTAGATGTACCAGTACGAGCTACTCCAATATACAAACAGCAGAAGCAAAAAATTGTTGGGCCTTTATTATGGCGTGGATTCAAATTTTATGAATTAGATCAAGTTATGCGCCAAGCAAACCAAGAGTTTTCTTCAATATTGACAAAAATTGGGAATGGTCAACAACTTGACGATCGCGAATTAATTTTATTGGAATCGCGATTTTTAACAACTCAAGAGGCCGAAGTAAAATGTCCACATGGAATCAGATTATTCAATACAAACGAGGCTGTCACAAGATATAATAACCGAATTTTAAGTGCTGCTCAAAATAAAACTACTTCAATTGCTAAAGACGTATTTGTTGGTTGTATTTGAACAGAACAAACAGCTTTTGTACGTCAAAAATTATATAAAATGTCGCTCATTGATACTGGAGGATTGCCTTATGGAACCGTATTTGTGCCGAATGTTTTTTATATGATTACAACAAACATCGATGTGTCATATGGCTTAGCAAATGGAGCTGTTGGAAAATTAGTTCATCTTGAATTTAATGATGAAGGGGATGTGAAGGTTGTATGGCTTGATTTTCCAGACTCACCAAAAAATGGTCAAAAATTTAAAAAATAAATTTGCTGGACATGTGTAGTGATGCTGGTGCACTTACTTTACGATCACCCTACTATAACCACTTTGTACAGTAAAAATCGGGTATCTTTAATTTGTTATTGTGTTAATGGTATTTGTGCATATTGTGTGTTTGTGTGTAAATAAATATCGAGTGCGAATCCAAAATAAAAGACAATAATTAATTTCTTTTTGGATTGGCATTGGCACGAGATGGTAATATTAATAATGATAATTTCCATAACTAATTCATATTGTAATTATTATATTTCCTAAATCCTACGTATGATAAACATATCATAACTCTGGTTCATAATTAACTGTATCACAAATATACTGAATTAAAAATAAACGATAAATTCAAGAGTGTGCAGTGTTAACAATTTATTTTAATACCAATTCATCCAGTGTTACGCAGCAAGAACGATGCGTAAACACAACAATGGTGGCAGCGGAAAACCCAACTGTGCTTTGATTGATAAAAATGTTTTAATTATAAACTGACGATCGAAGTATTTAATTAAAAAGTGAATATACAAAAAAAATCAAAAACAAAAAAAAAATAAAAATTTAAATATAAATCATAATTCATTTTTATAGAGATGGTTAATACCTTGTGACAATTTCGTAGTGTTTGTAAAAATGAACCATATAGTATAATATAATTGCAAAAATAAAATAATAAAAGCCTTCGTAAAAAAAAAAAAATGAATAACTTAAAAAAAAAAAAATTTAATATTTATGTTTTAATATAATATGATCGTAATTAAAATAAACGAAAAGTAGTGATATCCTATCCTATAAAGTACATCCTCAATTAAAAAAAACCCATCGCATATCAGCCATATTTAATATATGTATATTTCATGTAATGTGTATATATTTCAAGTACACCCATACCTCGTTATACGGCGCCTCGTTTTACGGCGATTCGCTATAACGGCTTTTTCTAATTATGGACTAGTTTTCGATTTACGGCTACAAATATTCGATATACGGCCAAAAAAAATTACTAAATAAAAATACGAAAAGTTATGTTAAATGTTTTTTTTCTCGAAAATAAAACGTAAAAATTAAAATAACAAGTTGGGGGATTCCCGTGGTATATGAAAAACGTAAATTAGACCAAAAATAAAAGAAAAAACATTTTCTGACACTATTTGGAGAAGATATTCGTATTGCATTTATTTATTTACACATGTATTGTTGTGTTTTTGCGGTTCATTATAAAAAACGATTAGATAGATCTTAACAAATAAATAGTGAGTTAAATAATTTGTTTGATTGTGTGAAGTTATTTCTGCGGTTTTTACGTTTAAAACGTTATTTTTATTGGTAAGTAACTAACAAATGTAAACTGATTTATATTAAAAATGGTACAAACGAATTAACAATTTATATGCAAATTTATTTAGCATCAAAATGGCCCCAAAACGCACTTCCAATCTAGAAAAGGAAGGAAATATAAAGAGAAACCGTGTGTCTGTGAGTTTGGAAAAAAAACTTGAGGTTTTGCGCCGAATCGATTCTGGGGAGAAAATCGTTCAAATTTGTAATGCACTGGGGCTTGCCAAATCAACTATCCAAACAATCCGCGATAACGCCGATAAAATCAAGGAGTATTCACAATTGGCCGCACCAAATACGTCAAGGTTAACTCGTCAGAGAAGTAATATCTTAGAAAAGATGGAAAAACTATTGTTAATATGGATTGAGGATAATAACAATCGCAGAATGCCCATGAGCCAAATGATAATCCAAGAGAAAGCACTGAGTATTTTCGAAACCTTAAAAAGTTCAGGCACGATCGAAACTGATGGTGATATCACCTTCTTAGCCAGTCGAGGTTGGTTTGATAAATTTAAAGGTAGACATAACCTACACAGCATTAAAATGAAAGGAGAAGCAGCTAGTGCTGATGAAAATGCTGCAAGTGAATACCCGAAAACATTAAAAAATATAATAGAAGCTGGCGGATATGTTCCAGAACAAATTTTTAATGTAGATGAAACCGGCCTATATTGGAAGCGAATGCCGGATCGAACGTATATTTCAAGAGATGAAAGATCGGCTTCAGGATACAAAGTCTCCAAGGAACGTTTAACCTTGCTTCTTGGTGCAAATGCTGCTGGAGATTTTAGACTTAAACCATTATTGATTTATATTTCTGAAAATCCAAGACCATTTAAGGGCATCGACAAGAATCAATTGCCAGTTATTTGGAAGTCAAATAAAAACGCATGGATGACCAAAATTATATTTACCGAATGGTTTAAAAAACATTTTTGCCCTGCAGTTGAAACATATTTGAAAATGAAAAATTTGAGCAATAAAGTTTTATTGTTGTTAGATAACGCTCCAGGACACCCAATAAATTTGACAGAAATAACAGAAAATGTTCAAGTAGAATATCTACCAAAAAACACAACAGCGTTAATCCAGCCTATGGATCAGGGCATCATAGCCATTTTTAAGGCTTATTACCTCAGACGAACCTTTAAAGGATTAATTAACCAAGATAATGGTGGTTCGTTAAAAGAACTTTGGCGAAAATATAATATTAAAGATGCCGTAGACAACATCGGCAAATCCTGGGAAGAGATTAATTCAACTGCTCTAAATAGGGTGTGGAAAGTAATATGGCCAGAATGCGTAATGACTGATGAGGTAGCAGAGACTGATTCACTTTCTACAGTTCAACAAAATATTGTTAATTTAGCAAATGAACTAGGTTTTGAAGATGTCACCGATTACGATGTGGTCAATTTATTAAATGTGGATAAAATACCTCTTTCGAACGAGGATCTAATTAGCTTTGATCAACAGCAATTACCAGATGATGAAGCCCCTAAGCCAATCGAGCCTCAAAAATTGTCATTGCATGACTTATCGCAAGCTCTTGATCATTTTGAGCAAGTGATTAGCATTCTTCCTAAAGCTGATCCTAATGAAGAACGCATCGCTAAAGTAGTGCGAGGTGTTAACGCAGCAATAACGTGCTATAAAGAAATACAAACAGAAGCCAGGAACAAAGCAAAACAACAAACGATCGATCTTTTCTTTAAATCAAAGCAGTGTCCAAGTTCAAGCGCAGAATTGTTAGAAACTAGCATTAACGATAGTGATTCTGAATGAATTTGAGATGTGCTATGATATGCACACACATACTCGTACATATTGTTTTTAAGTTTATGTACTTATTTTATTTTATTTATTTGATGTACATATTGAATTTAAATTTGCTAATATTTGACATCGCTATATAATTTGGTATATATAAAGTGAAATTAAAACAAATCAATTTTTATTATTTTTTTCCTTTCTCAAAACTGTATGAAGTTTGTGTCTAGATAATATGTAAGTACATATATAAAAAAAAAAATTCGCTTTACGGCATTTCGATTTACGGCCAAATTTTTAGGAACCGATCTAGGCCGTATAACGAGGTGTGGGTGTATACATATTTCAATTATTAACAAGTGTATATCATGCCAAATTCAATTTAATAGACGCATTTATTCATGAGAACTGGTTTCTAACGTCGTGGTTCATCAACAATGCATTTTTAAATATTACGGCATTACAAAACAGTACCCAAAACGAATGCATATAAAACAAAGAAATTAAAAAAAAAAAACAATTTTCCGGCGTTACAAAACCGTACGACAACAAACATCAACAAAACAACCAATAAGAGATCAACAACAATGAACCTGCTGAATCAATTGGAAATATCACATTCTTCATAATCATCGTGTTAAAAGGTAGTTAAATTTTAAAAATTAAATATTTCATTCATATTTTTATTCATATGCATTCGATATCCAGAATTGTTTTATTCAGTAGTTTTTATGTCAAAGGCCAAAGAAGCGGATTTTTTAAAATTGCGTGGTCGTGGAATTATAAAAAAAAGTGTGCCTGATAGTAGTGATTCAAGTAGTGATTCAAGCTTAATTGGTGAACATGGTGAAGATTCCGAATTAGAAATATTAAATACGTCGGAAAAATCTTTAGATAATCCTTCTTTAAATTCTTCTAAGTATATAATGGCAGAATTAGATATTCATTTAGCTCTTAAAATTATTCCGGAATTTGATGGTTCTTCGGAAAACTTACATAGATTTTTGTCGTGTTGTGATATTGTGCACAGTTCATTAAAAACTAGTGAAATAAAATCATTTTTAAATATCCTAAGAGTAAAGCTTGTAGGAAAAGCTTATGAAATTGTAAAATTCGAAGAATATAACAATTGGAAAAGTCTCAAATCTGAATTAACAGCTCAATTTACCTCCAAACGCTCCCTTGAGTCGATTCAAGTTGAGCTTAATTCAATAAGACAGAAACCGTCCGAAGATGTAAAGACATTTTCGAATCGTGTTGAAACCTTACTATATCATTTAAATGAGGCATGTTTGTCAGAACCAGATATTGAATCAATAAAAGATATTAAAAACCTTAACAGCCGAATGGCGCTGCGTTTGTTCCAAGAAGGATTAGCGGATCCTATAAAATTACTAGTTAAAGCTTGCAGATTTCCAACGTTGAAAGAAGCAATAACAAAAGCATTGGAAGAAGAAGCAATTCTTAAACATGCCACAGCAAACAATATATGTTACAATTCAAAATCATTTTCACAACAATCAAAATCAATTGCATCCAATTTTATATTAAAATGTCAACTATGCAACAAAATTGGACACAAAGCGTCCACATGCTATAAATTGCAATCTTTTGAAAATTCAAAACAAGATAAGTCTCGTTCAAACCCTATAAATAACAATTATACAGACAATTCTCAAAAGTTTAATCATTTGGTTTGCGCATATTGTCATATTAAAGGACATCATATTCAAAATTGTAGTAAGAAACAGTACAATGACAATGAACGCCTGAACGAACAAAGGATAAATGCATCGTTTTCATCAAATTCGGAAAACTTAAGAGGATTCGAAGAGTTCGGTACACCTCAACGAATCCGAAATCATCAAAGTCATCCGTAAAGTACCCAAATCATAGTAGTTCTATTATTGATAACGAACCTAAATCTTGTGAGCTCATTTTTCAAAACTCTAATCTTGAATTGATAACACCGATGTTATCAAATAGCATAAAACAAAATAATATTGCTAACTTGCAAATTTCCAGAACCAATTCTAACTCTAACATGTTTTTAAAACTAACTTTAAGTCATAATCCAGACAACATCTTATATTTTTTAGTAGATTCTGGCGCTGACGTAAGTTTGATCAAAATAGAAAATTTAGACCCAGATTCTTTATATTATCCTGATGCTAAGTGCCATATTACTGGAATATCTAAAGATAATTTCCAAACAATAGGATGTTCTAATTTGGAATTATTCTTTCCAGATTCTCGTTCATTTAAACAAGTTGTGCAGGTAGTTCCAAATTCATTCCCAATAGAATATTCTGGTATTCTAGGAAAAGATTTTTTAAATTCTATAATTGCAAATTAGATTTTACTTCACAAAGTATTCAATTAATTATTAATGATAATTTGATCACATATAAACTTTCATAACCTCCTAAAAATCCATTTCAAATTACTATTCCAGCTCGTACAGAAAAATCGGTAAAAATTGAAACATCACTACCCAACGAGTCAGAACAAATTTGTTACTCGTCAGAAATTTTACCTGGAGTATTTATTGCAAATAATATTTTGAAAGTCCAAAATGGATGCACATTCGTAAGTATTATAAACTCAAATGAATACGACGTTAAACTGAACTCCAACCTTAAATTAAAATCAGAGCCGTTAGAAAATTTCCATATCTTTAAATTAAATTTTAGCAATCCTAACATTCAAAATCGATTATCAATTCTAGAATCTAAAATCAATCTTAACCATTTAAATAGTGAGGAGCATGACTCAATCTTATCTATCTGCAGATCGTTCAATGACATATTTTTCCTTGATGGGGACAAATTATCTGTAACAGATGCAACCTCACATCAAATTAAAACATTAGACAATTCTAATCATATTTTCTGTAAACCATATAGGTTACCACACTCTATAAAAGATGAAATTAATAAGCAAGTCTCTAACATGAAATTAAATGGTATCGTCGAAGATTCCAAATCTCCATGGAATTTTCCCTTGTTATGTGTCCCGAAAAAAACAAACACTCACGAAAAAAAGTGGCGTATTGTAATTGACTATAGGAAGTTGAATAATATTATAATTCCTGAGATTTTTCCGTTACCAGACATAACAGATATTTTAGATAGGTTGGGGCGTTCACATTACTTCTCGACCATCGACCTTGCGCATGGATATCATCAGATACCTTGTTACGTATCACGGAGTGATACACGCAAAAAAAATAAAAAATAAAGAAAAAGGTTTAAATCCCCAGCGTTAGCGGATGAGGAAAAAAAAATAAAATAATCTAATGAACGGGATAAACATGTTGGATGAACGGTGGTGGACAAAACAAAATAAAAATAGAAAAATCGTTTTTGGGATTGGTGGGTGGTGTGAGTTTTGATGTTTTTTTGGGAGTCAAGTTTTGGTAATGAAAGAGATCGGTTGTGTAAATATTGTGTACGGTGTACAAACGTTCAAGTAGTATAATATTAAAATATGTTTTTATCACTATTGAGTGATTCTACACAAACGAAAATATCGACGAAAGCTATAACTATAACTTATAGAATAATAGCTAAGTCCACAAAAAAAACTACATCGAAGTAAAATACGACGACTCACCACTACTAAATGGAAACAAAACCATTTATATACAACTACAATTATAATTAGTATAATTATTAATTGATAAGACCGTAAGAGAAAAATTCTCAACGCGTAACCGCATGAACGCGTCTTATTCGGGTGTGGCATCCTATTTTACGGTGGTATCCAGCGTGGTGTATCAATGGGACACCTTAATTGAGGCCGCGAGTGAACGTGGGAATTGTGATAGCCTTTTCTTCTGCAACCAACCACAAGAGCAATTAAATTGAATTTATTCATATCCGGATCCTGAATAACAGCCTGTGAGGAACGTGGCGGCAGAACGGGAATGGAATCAGAACGTGCCTGATAATATATGTGAAATTGTGTCTGTATATGGGTTGAACGCACTATAGGTTGTATAACTAAAATTTTTTTTGTTTGTTCTAAAATATTGTGTAATGAAATTTTGAATACGTCACTGAGTTGTTAGTGATTGAGATTTGGTACGGTTTTTTTGGGTTCTTTCTTTACAGCTCTGATCCGGTGGAAGAGCTCTGGAGCCGTGTAAGAGTCGCTACGAAGGAAACAAGACAAACATCTCCAATTAATTAAATTTTTTTTTTGTTCTTATAAAGTTTTATTGTTACAATATTTTTCTTTTAAATATACATATGTTCACCTGTGCGTAGTGTAACAACCTAATGGTGGTGTAATTTTTTTGTCATAGCTGGTCAGGGAGATATCGTTACCAAGTGCCGCGTATGTGTGTGTTAATTTCGATGTGATCGCAGCACCCTAAGTCTCCATCAGACCTCGACCACATTAAAATCCACCCCTCTGGACTGAGGTTAGCCGGTCAAAGCTGCGGGTCGAGGACGAGGAGACAAATCTGTTTACGAGTGATCGTTACAACCTATTGATGCAAAAGACCGTGAAAAAACCGCATTCAGCACGGAAACTGGACATTATCAGTTTACTCGAATGAGTATGGGGCTGCGTAATGCTCCAAGTACGTTTCAGAGATTGATGAATAATGTTCTGTGTGGACTCAACGGGTTAAAATGCCTAGTTTACTTGGACGACGTTGTCACTTTCGGAAGAAGTCTATTTGAACACAACCAAAGATTATGTGAAGTTTTATCATGTTTACAAAAATATAATTTAAAAGTGAATCCCGAAAAATGTCAATTTCTTAGAAAAGAAATTTATTATTTAGGACACTTAATTACACAAACAGGAATTAAACCTGATCCAAAAAAAATTGAAGTAATCAAATTCTATCCAACACCGAAGACATCTCGCGATATTAAATCGTTCTTGGGGCTTGTTGGATATTATCGAAAATTTTGTCCTAATTTTTCTGAAATTGCTAAACCACTTACAAATTTGTTAAAACAAAATACGAAATTTATATGGGATGCTTTTTGTGAAGAGGCTTTCAGAAAAATGAAAGAATTTCTCATGAATCCTCCAGTGTTGCAATTCCCGGATTTTTCAAAAGAGTTTGTTCTTACCTGTGATGCAAGTGACATTGCAATAGGTTCAGTTTTGTCTTAAGAGACTAACGGTGCTGATCTACCTATTGCATATGCCAGCAGAGTATTGAACAATGCGGAAAAACATTACTCAGCAATAGAAAAAGAGCTGTTAGCTATAGTATGGGCAACTGATCACTACCGACCATACTTGTATGGAAATCATTTTAAAATTGTAAGTGATCACAAACCGTTGATATGGCTGTGCAACGTTAAAAACCATTCCTCAAGGTTAACTAGATGGCGAATAAAGTTGGATGAGTACGATTACAAAATTGTGCATAAGCCAGGCAAATTTAACAGTAACGCGGATGTATTAAGCCGAATTGTAAGTAGAAATCCTGAATGTCACGTAGTAACCCGATCCAAAACCAATCTGTATACAGCAAAATTACCACAAGACGCTACATTGGTTCCAGCAGATCTAACAACAATACAATCATCATCAAATACTAATCCTAATTTATCAAATTCTTGTGTAGATTCGATAACTTCTATAACTCACAAGTTAGATACAATCACACCACTTCCTAATTCTACTATTCCATCTGCGGTCGATCAGCCAAACGATATAGTCTCATTAAAGAATGAAGAAGATATCAATACAATCATTAGAGAATATCACGACGGTCCCTTAGGCGCACATCAGAGAGTATACAGAATGTTCAAAAGACCTAGAAATTACTATTATTTTCCAAAAATGTTTGCCAGGATTGAAAATTACATACGAAATTGCGCACTTTGCCAAAAAAATAAGATTGGTGCAAACAAGCACATTCCAATGAAGATTACAAGTACTTCTAGAAAAGCTTTTGAAAAGATTTTTCTTGATATCGTCGGACCACTAACACCTTCCTATAAAAATAATAAATATATTCTCACAATGCAATGCGACTTAACAAAATTTTCACTAGCAATACCTTTACCGAACCAAGAGGCGGAAACGGTTGCTAATGCTTTTGTTGAAAATGTTCAACAAATGTTCAACCGTGATTTAACAGATCAGGGTTCAAATTTTATGGGAAAAGTATTTCAACAAATATGCAAAATGTTAAAACTTCAAAAATTGAATACTAGTGCGTACCATCCGCAATCAAATGGAGCACTCGAGAGAAGTCATAAAACGTTAGTAGAATATCTTAGAAGCTACGTTCAAAATGATCCACTAGATTGGGATTCATGGCTT
>OY744478.1:5332995-5375681 GCA_963556175.1 Tipula confusa
TATTATTATATTATTATATTATTATATTATTATATTATTATATTATTATATTATTATATTATTATATTATTATATTATTATATTATTATATTATTATATTATTATATTATTATATTATTATATTATTATATTATTATATTATTATATTATTATATTATTATATTATTATATTATTATATTATTATATTATTATATTATTATATTATTATATTATTATATTATTATATTATTATATTATTATATTATTATATTATTATATTATTATATTATTATATTATTATATTATTATATTATTATATTATTATATTATTATATTATTATATTATTATATTATTATATTATTATATTATTATATTATTATATTATTATATTATTATATTATTATATTATTATATTATTATATTATTATATTATTATATTATTATATTATTATATTATTATATTATTATATTATTATATTATTATATTATTATATTATTATATTATTATATTATTATATTATTATATTATTATATTATTATATTATTATATTATTATATTATTATATTATTATATTATTATATTATTATATTATTATATTATTATATTATTATATTATTATATTATTATATTATTATATTATTATATTATTATATTATTATATTATTATATTATTATATTATTATATTATTATATTATTATATTATTATATTATTATATTATTATATTATTATATTATTATATTATTATATTATTATATTATTATATTATTATATTATTATATTATTATATTATTATATTATTATATTATTATATTATTATATTATTATATTATTATATTATTATATTATTATATTATTATATTATTATATTATTATATTATTATATTATTATATTATTATATTATTATATTATTATATTATTATATTATTATATTATTATATTATTATATTATTATATTATTATATTATTATATTATTATATTATTATATTATTATATTATTATATTATTATATTATTATATTATTATATTATTATATTATTATATTATTATATTATTATATTATTATATTATTATATTATTATATTATTATATTATTATATTATTATATTATTATATTATTATATTATTATATTATTATATTATTATATTATTATATTATTATATTATTATATTATTATATTATTATATTATTATATTATTATATTATTATATTATTATATTATTATATTATTATATTATTATATTATTATATTATTATATTATTATATTATTATATTATTATATTATTATATTATTATATTATTATATTATTATATTATTATATTATTATATTATTATATTATTATATTATTATATTATTATATTATTATATTATTATATTATTATATTATTATATTATTATATTATTATATTATTATATTATTATATTATTATATTATTATATTATTATATTATTATATTATTATATTATTATATTATTATATTATTATATTATTATATTATTATATTATTATATTATTATATTATTATATTATTATATTATTATATTATTATATTATTATATTATTATATTATTATATTATTATATTATTATATTATTATATTATTATATTATTATATTATTATATTATTATATTATTATATTATTATATTATTATATTATTATATTATTATATTATTATATTATTATATTATTATATTATTATATTATTATATTATTATATTATTATATTATTATATTATTATATTATTATATTATTATATTATTATATTATTATATTATTATATTATTATATTATTATATTATTATATTATTATATTATTATATTATTATATTATTATATTATTATATTATTATATTATTATATTATTATATTATTATATTATTATATTATTATATTATTATATTATTATATTATTATATTATTATATTATTATATTATTATATTATTATATTATTATATTATTATATTATTATATTATTATATTATTATATTATTATATTATTATATTATTATATTATTATATTATTATATTATTATATTATTATATTATTATATTATTATATTATTATATTATTATATTATTATATTATTATATATTATATTATTATATTATTATATTATTATATTATTATATTATTATATTATTATATTATTATATTATTATATTATTATATTATTATATTATTATATTATTATATTATTATATTATTATATTATTATATTATTATATTATTATATTATTATATTATTATATTATTATATTATTATATTATTATATTATTATATTATTATATTATTATATTATTATATTATTATATTATTATATTATTATATTATTATATTATTATATTATTATATTATTATATTATTATATTATTATATTATTATATTATTATATTATTATATTATTATATTATTATATTATTATATTATTATATTATTATATTATTATATTATTATATTATTATATTATTATATTATTATATTATTATATTATTATATTATTATATTATTATATTATTATATTATTATATTATTATATTATTATATTATTATATTATTATATTATTATATTATTATATTATTATATTATTATATTATTATATTATTATATTATTATATTATTATATTATTATATTATTATATTATTATATTATTATATTATTATATTATTATATTATTATATTATTATATTATTATATTATTATATTATTATATTATTATATTATTATATTATTATATTATTATATTATTATATTATTATATTATTATATTATTATATTATTATATTATTATATTATTATATTATTATATTATTATATTATTATATTATTATATTATTATATTATTATATTATTATATTATTATATTATTATATTATTATATTATTATATTATTATATTATTATATTATTATATTATTATATTATTATATTATTATATTATTATATTATTATATTATTATATTATTATATTATTATATTATTATATTATTATATTATTATATTATTATATTATTATATTATTATATTATTATATTATTATATTATTATATTATTATATTATTATATTATTATATTATTATATTATTATATTATTATATTATTATATTATTATATTATTATATTATTATATTATTATATTATTATATTATTATATTATTATATTATTATATTATTATATTATTATATTATTATATTATTATATTATTATATTATTATATTATTATATTATTATATTATTATATTATTATATTATTATATTATTATATTATTATATTATTATATTATTATATTATTATATTATTATATTATTATATTATTATATTATTATATTATTATATTATTATATTATTATATTATTATATTATTATATTATTATATTATTATATTATTATATTATTATATTATTATATTATTATATTATTATATTATTATATTATTATATTATTATATTATTATATTATTATATTATTATATTATTATATTATTATATTATTATATTATTATATTATTATATTATTATATTATTATATTATTATATTATTATATTATTATATTATTATATTATTATATTATTATATTATTATATTATTATATTATTATATTATTATATTATTATATTATTATATTATTATATTATTATATTATTATATTATTATATTATTATATTATTATATTATTATATTATTATATTATTATATTATTATATTATTATATTATTATATTATTATATTATTATATTATTATATTATTATATTATTATATTATTATATTATTATATTATTATATTATTATATTATTATATTATTATATTATTATATTATTATATTATTATATTATTATATTATTATATTATTATATTATTATATTATTATATTATTATATTATTATATTATTATATTATTATATTATTATATTATTATATTATTATATTATTATATTATTATATTATTATATTATTATATTATTATATTATTATATTATTATATTATTATATTATTATATTATTATATTATTATATTATTATATTATTATATTATTATATTATTATATTATTATATTATTATATTATTATATTATTATATTATTATATTATTATATTATTATATTATTATATTATTATATTATTATATTATTATATTATTATATTATTATATTATTATATTATTATATAATTATATTATTATATTATTATATTATTATATTATTATATTATTATATAATTATATTATTATATTATTATATTATTATATTATTATATTATTATTATTTATTTATGTATTTATGTATTTATATATTTATGCATTTATATATTTATATGGTTACATATTTATGTATTTATGTATTTATATGTTTATATATTTATGTATTTATGTATTTAGGTATTTATATATTTATATTACATTAATATATTATTATTATTATGAGACAAATTAATATATTTGTATTTTCAGGGAAAACTAATCCAGTTTATTACAGTCTACGGCTTGCAGAAATTATATTATGATATTATTAGTTTATTATATTACAAATTAATTAATTTATCATTTTAGATGAAAACTAATTCAATTTATTACAGCCTACGGCTAAGAGCGGTTATTTCATTAATATATTTAGCTTTTAGGAAACGTTTGCTGATACACCTGAATGGGGGCACACTGCAGTTGATGAAATAATGCAGATCAGCTCGTCAAAATTGTGATTGTCTTGTGCTAACATTAGTTGAATATTGGCTTCCGGAAAACTGGGTCAAATCTGTCATTACTAACATGCCTTCCTTTTCTTACACCACAAAAAAAACACTAACTATCGATCGCTTAGGTGTCTGCAACCGGGTCGAGTCTGTCATAACTAACAAATTCCATCCACTCTTTTGGTTTTGTTATATGTAACACGGGTGTACGGTGGTGCCCGGCATTCCGGGAGTTCCTGGTTCGTCCTTGGCCGTACATTCTAATCAATCAATCAATCAAATCGTACATTTTAATCTCAAATAAAATTTACTTTATTCTCAAAAGAAATCTTATATGGTCTCAAATTATATGTTTTAGTATCAAATAACATCGACGTTATTCTCAAATCAAATCTTAATAATTCAAATTTGTTACGATTTTGCATCGAAATGAGTATTGTTATACTTAATTCAAGTACAATAATAGGTAATTATGGTTACTGTAATCTCAATCACAATACTATTATGCTTAATTTTGAAGTGTATTACTCTTAAATTTAGATTTTAATTCATTAAAATATGCTACAAATTCTCAAATAGAGACTAAATTTTAAAACAAATTAAAATTTTTTTGAATGTACATGCATCATATTGAAAACAATAGACTTGAAAGAAGAATCGTACTTCTCAGATTATACATTTACTTCTCAATTTGAGCATGATTTTATTTTATGAATCATTAATGTTTTTTGTCGGTAGTGTGTATTTGAGAACAACTTCGCTTAGCGCACATTTAAGCAGCTTTTATGCATAATTTCATACATATAACGCTCAAAATGAGCAATGATTTCTTTCAGTGTACTATTGAATGATTATGGAAAAGGAATTTCCTGTGCTAAGTAAACTAGTCAAAATAGTGCATGCAGTCCCGGCTACTAAATGTAGTGTTAAAAGATGTTTTTCATCATTAGAACTTTTATTATCTGATCAAAGTGGCCGATTATCAGCAAATTTAAAAAACGACATTTTAATAGTCAAGTGAAACTCAAATTTTGTGTATGAAGAGAAGTTCTAAAATTTTTTATTTCAACTCACAGTT
Source organism: Tipula confusa (assembly GCA_963556175.1). Classification (NCBI taxonomy): domain Eukaryota; kingdom Metazoa; phylum Arthropoda; class Insecta; order Diptera; family Tipulidae; genus Tipula; species Tipula confusa. The sequence continues at coordinate 5,338,756 of OY744478.1, forward strand.
CTTTATCTCTAATCCTCAATCATGCATATGAAGTATGGATTAATCATTTTTTATTTTGATTGCTTGATTTAAAATTAATAATTAAAATGTATAACTATATAATTTGTTTAGACTGAAATTTTATTATATCTGTGGTAAAAAGTATCTCATCTCGAGATAAGACAATTTTGACGTTTTTACAAAATCATAAAATAGAAAAAATTAAGCTATTTTTACAGCTGATCCACATGTTATTCTATCATAAACTCGGAGATATTAACTATGCTCAAACAGCTTATTTCAGAAATAATAAAAAATGCAAAAGGAAAAACAACTTATTTCTAAATCAAAATAAAATAATTATAAAAATCATAAATAAAACAATTTATATCCTTATAGGAAAACTTAGTGTAAACCATTTATGTCGAAAAAAAAAAAATAAACGATGAACACAACTATGACCCCCTGTTGGAGTGCAGAGTCCATGGGCCGAACCATCGTCCATGTCAGTACAGGATGGCATGGAGCAATGCAATGCGCAGATGGGATATTCAACCATCGCGAACCTGTATTCGTGCGTCCTCGATTTGGCCCTAGTAAGTTGGCGTAAGGTAAGGACGTTAAATAAACCGCGAAAGAGTAGGGTGAGCTTCGGCCCCAGAAAATTGTAGGGATTAAAATATAAAAAAAAAAAAAAAAAAAACTTATTTATACTTAATTCCAAAGTGTGATAGTTTAAATGTGATTTCCAAAACAACTTATCTAGAAATAAGTTATTATTCCAATTTTTTTTCGGGTAAATTATATGTTTATTCTGAAATAAGTTAAAATAATCATTTAATTCATAGAAACTTTTAATTTGGTAAATCAACTTATTTGAAATAAGTTAATTAATTAGTTTTCACTTAATTAAGTCCATATAAGTTGTTTTGGCACGTGTCAATTTGATTTAAATTTGTAAAAAAATAAATTTAAGTACATTTTAGTGAAATTAAATTCTACAAAAAATCCGAAAAGTAAGTATAACATTTGCTATTTGAGTACTCTTGTTTACTGTGTATTCAATATGTTGGTTCTTTCCCGTTTTTTGTGAATTATTATTCGACTTAGTAGAAACTCAAATATTTGCACAACATTTTGCTGCACTAAAATTTGATTGATTACGAATCGACATTCAAATAGTTCACATATTTGACACAATGAGACGCAATGAAAGTCGGGGCCAAAAATTAGTTGCCCTGGTAATGGCTGCAAAGGGATAGAATCAGAACTTGGCAGGTTCTCAAAACCAAGCAGGTAATACAGTTTGTAAATTATCTTTAGTCAAATAATAACTTTTTTTTTCTAGATGTAATGTCTCCGTGTTCAAGCAAACAAGCGCTCCAAATGGATAAATTTCGATCAGTTGAAAATCAATTCTTTGAACCAATTGTTTCCAATGAAACTCTTACATCTTTCAATGAAGGTTATAACGCTTTTGACTTGGACAAAATTAAAGCAACAAATATGAAATCCTCAACACCAACCTCATCTCTCAGTGATATGGATATTCAAGCTACCGTTGATGGTGTTACTTAAGATGACAGCAATGTTGATCTGAACTATATTCCAGGCAACGAAGAAAACGATAGTGAATCATATGAATCTGCTTCAAGTATAAACATAATGGCACGTCAAATAGAAAAATATATTACAATGTTCTGCATCTTACACGAATAAAAAACAAGCAATATCTAAAAAACGTAATTTGGGACACGAGTATGTAACTAAAAAGGGTAAACGTGAAAGATAACATTAGAAAACCAAGAGTTAATTTTTACTGAACATTGGAGCTTAGGTAATTATAACCCTCGCCAATTTTTTTATCTGGTATTATAAACATATTACCAAAAAAGGCTGAAACTAAAGTGAAGTCATTAACTGGGCAAAGAAACCGTATATACTCATATAATTACTTTGTGGAAGTTGGTACGGATCACATACAGGTATGCCAGAAATGTGTTTTGTGTATATTCGAAGAAACAGCTCAATTTATTAAGACAGTAATCAAAAAAAATAAAAAATATTCAGGAGTAGCGTTTCCTAGTGATAAACGTGGAGTAAAAGTGTCCCCAAATAAAATTTCCGAAGAGATGACTAACTGTTGACTACTCAACATGGGTTTTAACTTTAAATCAAATAATCTAAAACTGCAATATAAGCAGTTTTGTTTCCTGTTGACGAAAAAACATGAATATCATATGCCACAGGAAATAATACGGTTTTATTGTGTAGATCAGCAGTTTTAGGTTTAAAATTTATATAAATACTCATGTAAATGAATAAATAAAGGCAGAATAAAATTGACCATAAAAGAAATACAGTTTTACTTCTCGCAAATCTAATTAAACCCCACCCGTGGTAATTTAATTAGATCACTTCGCTAGTCTAACAAAGTTTGGTCTTACAAACCAAATTGTAACTTGTTAAACTAACATTGGTCCTTCAAGCCGGATAATAACAACCGGCAAAATATCAAAATAACAACAAAAGCTATAGAAGAATGGACCCTTTACTACAACAACAGGGCGAAATAGCGGAAAAGTTGTTCCAGTTGTACTCCAACTATAAAAAAGATGGAGACTCGAGAAAGACTACAAGATATCTTGAGGACAAGATAGCAGCACTAAAAGCAGTGTATCAGGAGTACGCAAACAACGATGATAAAATTCGGGACGCTACACCAACATTAGAGACGACCCATCCATATTTTCAAAATAGAAAGAAATTGTTGGACACCTATAAAACCTTTATAGATGAAATGCAAATGCGTCTCAATAGCGGCCCACCATCTACACCAACCTTATCGTACAACAAACCGGGGGAATCTTTTCAATTTCTAACCGAGCCGGCCAAACAACAACCAACAACACCATTCAGCCGACTTCTAAAACAACAAGACATCAAAATGAGGAGCTTATACAAGGAAATAAGACTCATACAAGAAAAAATACAAAGAGAAGAAGTTCATGCATCATTGGACTTATCATTAACTCACATGGAGAAAATTATAAACGGTATCACAGATGTGCACGAAACCATATGCCTGGAGGCATTAGAGACCGAAGAAATAACAACTAAATACTTCACAGATGAGTACTACGATGGTATACGCAAAGCATATGATGACATAGTAGTAGAAGTCATCACAAAAATTAGGCAGCATAAAGCCGGTAGCAATCGAACAGCAGAAATCAAGCTGCCAGAAATACAAATACCCCATTTTAGTGGAGAGCACATGAAATGGATGGCATTTCAAGACGTATTTCAACAATTAGTGCACAACAACGGAGCACTAAATAATACCCACAAAATTAATTATTTGAAGATCCACCTTGGAGGCCAAGCAGCTAAACTAATAAATCACCTACAGTCTGTGGGAGCAAACTACGAAACCGCATGGAATATAATTAAAGAACGTTACGATAATCGCAGAGCAAACCTAACGAAATAAATTCATACCTTGATGTCGCAACCAGCAATAAATAATGAATCCGCATCAGCCATAAGGGTTTTATACGATACCACTAGAGAATGTCTACTTGCAATCAAACATCTTGGAATCAACACCGATTCATGGGATCAAATAGTTATCTACGTATTGGCCAAAAAACTGGATCATGACTCTCTAAGGTCATATGAAATGTCGTTAGAAAATTCAAGAGAACTTCAATCACTGGATGGTTTCATGAAGTTTCTTGAATCACGCTTTATGGCATTGGAAGCAGTTTTTCCAGAAAAAACTGCGAATGTTCGGAAACCAGCAATGGGCACCAGAACATCTTTATTGACAACGAATCCAATAAAAACCTGTGATCTCTGCAAGCAAAATCATCAACTTGAAAACTGTTCTAAATTCAAATCAATGAACATACTCGACAAAAATCAACTAGTAACATTATTACAACTATGCAGAAATTGTTTCAAAAACAACCATGCGTTAACAAAATGCAGATCTCATCCATCTTGTCAACAATGCCAAGGATGGCATCACCAACTACTACACGATAGGAAGGTTGGAAAAACTACAAAAATAACAACCAATTCCGAATCAGCAAACAATAGCAGTACTTCATTACAAATTAGAACAAATGATACGTACGTGCTATTACCAACCGCACTAGTAAAGACAGCAACTAAAAATGGGCAAGAATATTATTTACGTGCTATCATAGATCCTTGCTCACAAGCCACGTTCATAACCTGCAGCGCAGTAGACAGATTGCAAATAACAACATGCAGCGCAGAATTGCAGATTACAGGCATCTGCGCCAATAAAAAAGAAGTAATCAAAAAATCTGCCAGACTATCGATTATGCTTCGATTTAAATTAGGGTTTAATCTACAGATAGAAGCACATGTTGTGAATAAAATAACAGACAACCACCCACGAAAAAAAATAGTAACTCAGAGTTGGGGTAGTCTAAACCCGTTGGCTGATCCTCATTTCCACATAGCAGCTCCAATAGACTTGCTTCTTGGTGCTGATTACTATGCCGATATATTATTACAGGATATATTAAGAGTAAACAACCAATTGCTCAGCTCAACAAGTTAGGTTTTATAATTTTGGGAAGGTCTAATATGTCACAGTCAACAAACGATCCGTTGACAAAAACCGTCGCAATCACAACCAAGGAAAACGCAATAGAGGAAATTGAAAAAACCCTTAAAAAATTCTGGGAAATAGAGGAACTACATCCACCAAGAAAACACACTTCTGACGAGGAAGCGTGTGAACACCATTTTCAAAATTCTTACAAAAGAGAATCAAACGGTAGATACAACCTTAGAATACCATTTCGACAGCAACCAGACCTAGGAGATTCTAAAAAAATGGCGACAGCAAGGTTTCTTCAACTTGAAAAACAACTCATGAGAAACGATGAACTGGCCAAACAATATAAACAATTTATACGAGAGTATGAATATCTCGGACACATGGAAAAGGTTCACCCATCAAAGTTAAAAGACGGAATATTCTACATGCCTCATCATGCTGTCCTCAAACCATCAAGCACTACAACAAAGTTAAGAGTAGTCCTTGACGCCTCCGCCAAAACAACCAATGGGCATTCGTTAAATGACATTATGTATGCTGGTCCAAAAATACAACAAGATCTATGGCATATAGTAATGAGATGGCGAAAGCATAAATACGTCATCACAGCCGATATAGAGAAAATGTTTCGGCAGATCTGGATAAACAAAAAAGATAGAGACTTTCAACGAATTTTATGGCGAAACTCGCCTTCAGAAAAAATTTAAGAGTATCAACTTAAAACAGTTACTTACGGAACAACTGCTGCCTCTTACCTTGCAGTGAAAACCTTACATCAGCTAGCAGAAAACGAAAAAGGGAATTTTCCAATGGCATGCAATGTGCTACAGACAGACTTTTACGTCGATGATCTCATGACAGGCTGCGGTACAATTGAAGAAGCATTAACCATTCAAACCCAACTAATTAAACTACTTCAAGTAGGATGTTTCAATTTAAGAAAATGGGCAAGCAACCATACAGAGCTCTTGAGCAACGTAGATGATAAAGCATTGACTGAATCGCATGAAATAGAGGTCGATCAAAGCATACAAGCTCTTGGGCTCTTTTGGAAGCCTCATGCGGATATATTTGAGTTTAAGATAAATCTATCATTTTTGAGTGACTTTCTAACAAAGCGGAATATCCTATCCACCACTGCTAAGCTATTTGATCCTTTAGGATGGCTAGCACCAATAATAATAACACCGAAGATAATGTTGCAGAAGATGTGGCTCATGGGCCTAAACTGGGATGAACCAGTTCCGGATGCAATAGCCAGACAGTGGTTAAACTTCACAGACAAATTAAAACTACTCAACGAACTGAAAGTTCCGAGATGGACAAATACCACACCCGAATCTCAAATCGAGGTTCACGGCTTCAGTGATGCTTCAGAACAAGCATATGCCACTTGTGTTTATCTAAAAGTAACAAACAGAGATCACGAAGTAAGCACCAGTCTCATAGCTGCCAAGACAAGAGTCACACCGACAAAATCAAAAATGACATTACCGAGGCTAGAACTAAATGGCACTCTTCTATTGGCCAAGTTACTTAAAGAAGTAAAACAAGCATTGCAGATACAACAAGCACCAACTATTGCATGGACCGATTCAACCATAGCTTTGGCATGGATACAAGGAGACATTCAGAAACATAAAGCTTATGTTGCCAACAGAGCCTCATTGGCTCAAAACCAAGCATGACAACTTGTCGGAACCTCGAAGCTACTTTAAGCTGGAGGAGCTAGAAGAAACAGAAATAAAAAATACCAATCTAACTACCACTATGGAAGAAGATGATGACAGGATAAGCTTCATAATAAATAAAATATCCAGTTTCAATAAATTAAAGAGGATTGTAAGAATAGTAATAAATTTTACAAGAAGGTGTAGAAAAATCACAGTAAATAAATACGATTTAAATGAAGTTGAGAAGATTATCGTGAAGCACACACAACTCAGCTGTTTCAAAATAGAGATAACCCAGCTAATGACAATCATTGTTGACCTATCATTGTTGACCTATGAAGAGAAACATCCAGCTATACTTCCTGCCCACCACCAATTGAGCAGAACCTTAATCAGCTATGCACATTTGAAAATGATGCATGGGGGAATAGAACTCACCCTATCATTCGTGCGGAGAAAATATTGGATTATAAAAGGCAAAATCACAACTAAATCAATAATTTCAAAATGCGTTATATGTCACAGATTCAAAATCAATCCAGGGAATCATCAACTGATGGGAAGCCTACCGTCGGCAAGAGTTCAGCCATCAAGACCCTTTACACACACCGGAGTGGACTACGCCGGTCCGGTGCAAGTAAAAACAACAAAAGGAAGAGGGTGCAAAACTTACAAGGCATATATGGCAATTTTTGTTTGCCTAGAAACCAAAGCAATACATGTAGAATTAGTAACGGACCTCACTGCAGAATCCTTTATTGCAGCACTCAAAAGGTTCATATCTAGGCGTGGAAAATGCACTGACATATACAGTGACAATGGTACGAATTTTGTTGGAGCCAATAATCAGCTGAAAAGGTTACAAAAAGAAAAAACAACAAAATTCAATGATATTGTTGCCCAACAATTATCAACAGAAGGAATAACCTAGCACTTCCAACCGCCTGCATCATCTCATTTTGGTGGAGTATGGGAAGCTGGTGTAAAATCAGTTAAGACCCATCTAAAAAAGATTATAGGAAATACAACACTAACCTATGAGGAATTGACAACATTGCTGAATCAAATAGAAGCCATTCTTAACTCAAGGCCACTATGTCCAATGTCCAATGATATATCAGATCTTGAAGTCCTAACACCTGGCCACTTTTTAATTGGTTCATCACTAACTGCGATACCAGAAGAAAATCTAGCTCATGCAAACATGCATCGTTTGTCAAGATGGCAGATGTTACAAAAAATGAGGCAAGACTTTTGGAATAAGTGGAGTAACAAGTATCTGCGACGATTACAACAACGACCAAAATGGCTTCAACCCACGCCGCAGCTTAAAATAGGAAATCTTGTACTTTTAATTGAAGATAATCTACCTCCCACAAAATGGGTAAGAGGTAGGATTGTAGAAACCCATCCGGGAGCGGACGGGTTGGTACGTGTAGTTTCTGTTCGAGGCCCGGGAAATGCTCTCTACAAAAGAGCAATCACCAAAATATCCGTACTACCAGTAGATGAGCCGCAAGAGACAGGCCAGTGCGATATGATCACAGATTCAAATCAGAAGGTAACGCACCACCCACAACAGAGCCGAAGAACCAAAGCAAGCGTCAGATCAAACTTTTTGCTTTACACGCTAGCTACATTATGTATATTGGGAACAGCATCATCCGAAACAACATCAAAATACAACTTGTCAAGGTTCACATCCCATCCAGGCATCTATTTCGACAAAATTGGTCAAAGCAGCTTGAAAAATGGCGAGTGGAAGATAATAACGTACTTCAATCTGACAACTTATTGGGCAGAGCTAAAGCATCTGGAGGAAACCACTCGGCAACTAATTGATACATGCGAAAATAAAACACATTCCAAGTCTACATATCTACAAACAATCCACTGTTGGTTAATTTCATCCCAAATGAGAAATCTCTACAACGACTTGAAAGAGCAAGATAGCATATTAAACACGTTAGGAAATAATGAAAAAACTCGTCATAAAAGATCACCTTTCGACTTCGTTGGAACAATAGCCAATGAATTATTTGGCGTACATGATCAACGAGCCGGAAAATTCTACCAGGATAGTATAGAAAATCTTAAACTAGACCAACAACAACACGAGAAACTTTTGCAGCAACAGATATCGATAATAGACCACGAAGAAACGAATCAGAAGTTTGGAAAGATCAATAAGCTAATGACCGATCTCATTTTTCACGAAGAATTCACTGACATTGCCCTTCATAGGATGTTGGATATGATGAAACTCCGCACACTCCAATCAGCAGTGATCGATACTATAACGGAAGTACATCAAGGTAAACTTAATTCATTCATTTTGACACCACACCAACTACAAGAACAAACCAGACAAATGATAGACAATCTCCAGCCTAGTCAAGATATCCCGTATCGAAATAAAGACATAGCTTCATTATACAAAATTATAACCGTCAGAACAATAAAAATTAGAGAAACCATAATTTTTGAGGTAAAAGTTCCTTTGGTACAGAGATTCCGATACATCTTGTACAACATCATACCAGTACCCGTGCACACTACACCAACAGCATTATGTTTATATTCAGCCATCCTCAAGTTATCTAATGGTGACAAGCCAACAGGATAAATATATGGCTCTCTCTGCAAATGAATTCAACGATTGTTCCTATGTAAACGGAGAGTATCTCTGTGACATACGACAACCACTTTTTGATTACAGCTCAAGTAAGAGTAGCTATGAAATTCAGTTACTAAAGCGGGATGGTGATATACCAACCAGTTGCCAAATACTTCAGAGGACCGTCGACACTATCTGGATTCCTATACACAGATACAACGCGTGGATTAAACTCGAGTATAATATGCAACGTGATTTGCGAACATGAAATCGACGGCACATTTGAAACAACAAGAATATCCGTTCAAGGTGAAGGAGTCTTAGAGCTACACCCAACCTGCATTTTAAAAGGAGATACGTTTACAGTATCGGGGTACAAGACATACAGTAGCGAGTTTAAACAATCTTTCATACCACAATTCAATTTGAGCGAAAAGATAAGTACCACCGAAATTTTGGATCTAAATTTAAAATCGAAACTCCCCGAAATCGAAACAATTGAGTCTATCATTAAAGATCACAAGAAGCTACTGGGGTCATCAAGAAGCAAAGTTAACGCGCATGACTACCATCACTACTTGGCGATATACGTAGCAATACCAGCTGCTATCATCTCGATCGTATGTTATATGGTTAAAAGAATGAAATCGCTAACGCCTCAACCAATAGTTCAACGGCTCGAACAACTCCCTCAGGACTAACACTTATACAACTTGTAGTTCCAGTTAAGAGACATCAGGATGGCCGCGGAATATGTTGACTACTCAACATGGGTTTTAACTTTAAATCAAATAATCTAAAACTGCAATATAAGCAGTTTTGTTTCCTGTTGACGAAAAAACATGAATATCATATGCCACAGGAAATAATACGGTTTTATTGTGTAGATCAGCAGTTTTAGGTTTAAAATTTATATAAATACTCATGTAAATGAATAAATAAAGGCAGAATAAAATTGACCATAAAAGAAATACAGTTTTACTTCTCGCAAATCTAATTAAACCCCACCCGTGGTAATTTAATTAGATCACTTCGCTAGTCTAACAAAGTTTGGTCTTACAAACCAAATAGTAACTTGTTAAACTAACACTAACAAAGTGTTAGAGCATATTCAAAGTTTCCCGTATTATGAAAGTCATTATACGCGACGTCATACGGAACTAAAATACTTGCGAACATCACTTAGCTTTTACAAAAGGCAACTTTGGACGTTAAATTTGACAATCCAAGATGTCCAACTGAATAGAACTCATAATATGATGTGGCATGAACCAAAAGGTAACAGAGGGGGGAATGAAATTGTTTCCTGTTTGTTTCAACATCTTTTGACCGTGCCCACTGAAATTACGCATATAATTCTCTACAGCGATTGTTGTGCTGGACAGAACAAAAATTAATTTATTACAGAAATGTTCCAAACATTAGTTCAGCATGTCTCTCATTTAGAGGTAATTGACCATACATTTCTTGTCCCGGGGTGTTTTACGCCAAGCTTCGGTGCCACGAACAAAAAATGAAGTTCGATGTAAAAATGATGGTATGGTGGTGGATTAATATAGATGATGAGGTTTGATTTGATTTTTATTATTTTGATGCTTTCGCTTTTGATGATGGTTTTGTTAGAAAAGAATTTATTTTATTTTACAATGGTTATGCTTATGTTATGGTATAATATTTAGGCCAAAATTCTACACAATGATATTTTCTAGCAACATTTATCAGGTTATTATTAAGTTTTGACAGAGTGACATTTGTAAGGTTCAATTTAAATATTATTATTTAGTTGTTATAAATTGGAATATAAACAAAATGAAAAAAGGTAAGACATTCATTAACTAAACTAAGATAAATTATAAGTTACATATTTCAGATTAAATGATATTAAGATATTAAGAAGACATCTTGAACACGGGGCATACCCATATGGAGTGTGACACGGTCCATGCGGCAATTAAACGAAAAAAAAGTTATACCCGCAAACTAGGTTTTATTCAATATAAAACAACTTTATGTCCAGAAGCTGAATTTAAGACGTTAAACATCCATCGTAGAGGCATTAACAGTGTGACTATTAATGATTTGAAAATTTGTTATCCAGTGCCAGTAAAAATAAATATCAAAAAGAAACGCAACTTACTGGATATGCTACCGCTAATTAGTCAGGAGTTTCATGACTTTTATACTGGTCTTGAAACTGATATTTTGCCTGATATAGACCCTGATTTGATAGAAGGGTCCGAATCTGAAGACTAAAGTCTCTATAGTATTTTTCATCAGCACAGGTTAAATTCCAAAAATACTATATTGCGTAACAATGAAGAATTATGTATTTACGCAAGAATTATGAATTTTGAATAATTTCTTTATAATTTGTTGTAAAAAAATAACGAAATATTATTTTTCAAGACGTGGGATTTTGTCTTAATTATTTTTGTTTTGAAATAAATTGAATTTTTTAAAACAGCTTATGTCTTTTTAAGTTTCATTGTTTTTAAAAAAATTTGGAAAAATAACTTATCTGACATAAGATAAGTTGTTATAAAAAGATGAAAAGGTGTAATAACCTAATTGCATTTTTCATTATTTTCTTAGATAATTAATTAAAATATGCAGTACTAAATACATTCAAATGATAGTAAATTATATGACCTTTCGGAAACCCTAGCAGAACATGCTTATAATATTCGTAATAATTCTCGAAACAAAAAACAAGCGTTTTTTCGCTCTCCTGAAAATTGAATAAAATCGAAATACGATGTTTTACCTTTTTACCACAGATATATTACATATTTACATTATATTAATTTTAATACTTTTATATTTATCTTATATTATTTTGAATATACTGAATTATTAAAAAAAAATTATTTAAAATCAAACATAGTATATTTTCATTTTAAAATATTTAAAGAGCGATTCGGATGTTACAAAAAATATCACTCCATAAATTTATCATCAGCGATATATTTTTCTTCAATCGCTCTTTTATAAAATATGAGTATAAAAACATAATGAAACAATTTATATTTGGGAGCAAGAGCGAAAAAGTTTATAAAGAGCGATGAAAGAACGAAAAATTTAAACTCTGAAATAAATTTAATTTTAAGATGACCGACGTTAACAACACCAATTACATCAATCTTGTAACGGTTTTTTCTTAAATGAGTTAATTGTCTCGAGTTAATTTCATATTGCGAATATAATTTTTTACACCCTTTTTGCGGATGAAACCGAACTCACATTTCGATTTGCTATAAATTAATTTTAGCACATTACCGTTGCTCGTTGAAACAAAAATAGTAAACGAAACACAATTTTATTTTATATAAGTACAATAATAATGTGATCGCCTACTATTTAGTGTTTTCAATACTAGTTTATGATTTGATATTGCCAAATTGCATTAGAATTAGTTGTTAAAATGGAATCATATCGGTAAATTTAAAAACTTCAATTTCGACGAATGATTGTTGATTTTTTTTCATACAAAAACTACATCACTGCTACAAAACATTCTTTAAATGTAAAATATTATTGCGAGCCGTGATATAGTCTTTGATTTAAATTTGGGCTAAGGTCTAATTGTGTTAGGCGTCGTGCACCAGGTAACAGTACTTGGTTTACAGTTCAGTTCAAATCTACATATTATTATTATGATATATAACCTAAAATTTGTTGTGAAATGGAATTATGGAAAGCAGATCGTCGATTCTGTAACAAATTTCTGGCATTATGCGAGTAAAAAACGTGAGTTTTCGTATACGTATATAGAGTATAATATACATATATATGATAGTATTATATCAAAATAATGATATAATACTATCATATATATGTATATATCCGCGAAGCGGTTCAAAAATGATTGAATCGGTTCATTTTTTTTTGTACATTCTTGCGATTCGTCAAATTTTATTTATTATTATTCTTTTTTAATTTTAATAAAACGAAATAAGGAAACCTTGTTTTAATAAAAACAAAGAATTCAATACTTCTAGTTTTATATATAAAAATTAAAAATTATTTACAGCAAAGAAGTAAATCTTTCTTTAATGTGATAATAAAAAAAATTTTATATTAATTTTCTATCTAAATTCTTTCTAAAAAGAAAAAAAATTTTATAATATAATTATTCTTTTTATTTTAACGGGATTAATTTCGAGGATTACTATCCTCTTCATCAGCCTGTACTACTTTGAACCCGAATTTATTTATTTTTTTTTTTTTTCATAAAAATTTTTATTTGGTTAATATTTACATAAGTTTTTCTTAGTTAAGATTCTTAGCCTAAACTTTATCATCAATTATTAATAAGTATTGTAGTATTACATCTATTGTTTTAAAAATTTCTTAAGTAATTTAGATATATTTATTGGCTTAAAACTATTTTGACTACTTAAACTACTATTATTATCTACTTAACCTAAACTATATACATATTTACAACATTTATTTAAATTTAATTATGAAAGGTGTTGAACATAACATAAATATTTTATAGTAAATTTGTTCCTAAAAGAAAAGAGAATTATAATCGGGTTATGTGTCAGGTGAGAGATTTATATCTTGCACTCCTCCGCGAGTGCTAGGTCCCATGAATGAGGAATTGCACGAAGGAATTGTGCTTCAGAATTGGTTATCCTATCAATAAACTTCGATTGAAGTCGACAGGCGAAATTTTTGAGGCTTTCTATATTAGCGCGTTTCTCGAGATCTTTGTTTGTTGTGCATTTGTAGGTTGGTGGTTTAGGCCAATCATCAAATACGAATCTAAGGCTGGTTGATTGCAAGGTTGATAGACTAACCCATTGTGTCTCAGTCAATTCTCCCATCCAAGCAGGGATAGCGTAAGTTACGATGGGCCTCATATATGCCTTATATAATCTTAATTTATTTTTGGCAGAGAGGTGACTATTGCGGTTAAAAAATCTATAAAGTAAGTTGCGAACTGCAAAGGCTTTTCTTCGAACATTTTTGATGTGAGAGAGAGGTGATAGTTTACTATCTATAATCACCCCTAGATATTTGATTTGATTTTTATATTCTAAGGTGCTGCCTTGGAATGAAATAGGACTAGCTTTTGGCATTTTACTATATTGGTTGCGATGGAAATGGATAATTTCTGTTTTAGAAGAGTTCACCTTGATTTTCCATTTCTTCGCATATTCAGAATACTAGTTTAGATATTTGGACAATCTTTCACTAGATTTCCTAGCGCTAATTGAAGATGTGAATATAGCCGTATCATCGGCATAAATTTGGATGTTGGTTTCTTTGTTGTCGGGTTTCGGGATATCATGATAGAAGAATGAAAAAAGATGTGGGCCTAGAATTGAACCTTGTGCAACTCCAGCTGCGATTGATTTGGTACTAGAACAGTGTTTGTTTAACGACACGAAAAATTTCCTATTTGATAAGTATGATTCGATTAGTTTAATGAGGTAGTGAGGAATATCACATTGAATTAATTTATAGACTAAGCCTCTATGCCAGACCGTGTCGAAAGCTTTTTCTATGTCCAGGAAGGCTGCGATTGTTGAACGACCAAATCGCTTGGCATTTTTAATATAGTTTTTTAGCCTCAGCACTGCTTGAGTAGCAGAGTGGCCGGCACGAAATCCGAATTGTTCTTCTGGAATATAGGGTTCTAGTAGGGGCTGGAGCCTGTTAAGAATAACTATTTCCATCACCTTACTTATTCCGTTCAGGAGTGATATTGGGCGAGTATGCTCTATACTATTAGGGGGCTTTCCTGGTTTAGGAATAGGAATGACTTTGCCGAGTTTCCAACAATCTGGAAAGTAGCTTGTCTTTAAGATACCGTTAATGATATCGGTAAGTTGTGATATTGCTTTATCTGGAAGATTTCTAAGTACCGAATTGGCTATGTTATCATCTCCCGGAGCTTTTCTTTTATTAAGATGTTTAAGAATGTTGGCAACTTCTGCTTTATCGACCATCTCAATTAAGGTTGGATTAAGAGGAGAAGAATTGAGAAAATTGTTGACACAATTGTTGACTAATTGATCGAAACAGGGATCTTTTAGAGAATCGTTTTGTATATGAACTTTTTCATAGTGGGACGCGATTTCCTCTGCAATTATTTTAGGATCTATGATTGGACTAGGATCTTTAGCAATTGAAGTAATCACATTACGTTTTTTACTATTAAGTTTTCGAATTTCATTGAAGATTTCCGGAGAATTATCGGGAATTTTAGGCATTCTACTTGTAAATTCTGAATTTCTTAGTTCGCTGAACCAACACGAAATCATATTGAAATAAAAATTAACGTCAGATTTCAAGATTTGCCCTGGGTATTTATAATAGAGCCGACGCATTCGATTGCGTAGTTTGATGAGGTTTTGGAGCTCAGGGGGAATTTTTAAAGTGCTTTTGCTCTGAGTGAGAGGTATAGTTTCATTGATGGCTAATTTGATTACGTTAGTTAACTTTACCGTTTTTTCCTCAATTTGAGTAGCGGTAGTGATTTCTGAGTCTTTTGGGAGGTTTCGGTGAACATGAATTTTAAATTTCATCCAGTCGGCTTGGGAGTAGTTGCGAAATACTTTTGTTTCTTGTGGTTGGGTCTTAAAAGGGATTGAGAATACAATAGGTAAATGATCTGAGCAAAATTCATGCAAGACTCGTGGTGGAGTGACTAGAGAGATATTTTTAGATAGAACCAAATCAAGAACCGAGTTTCCTCTTGGAAATGTTGGTTCGTTAGGAGCATTTAATTGGATATTAGAATTATTGCAAAAATTAAGAAGTGAATGACCATTCTGGTTATTATTTGGGCAACTCCATGCAGTGTGGCGTGAATTAAAGTCACCTGCCAAGATAACTTTGTTACTGGAGTTACAAAGATGTTCTAAATTATGACTTTTGACTTGTCTCACGTAAATAGAGCAAAACGTGATGTATTTGTTTTGGGTACCAACATTTAAAAGTATTGCCTCAGTTTCGGCTGTTACAAAAGTTTTGGCTAGGAAGTGAGGAATGCCATTCTGAATTAAGATAGCAGTCCCTCCAGAAAGGGAACTTATTGCATCTAATTTGAAAGTGGTATATCCAGTGACTTGAAATTTATATCGTTGGGTTAGGTGGGTTTCGGATAAGAGAACTATGTGAGGCTTGTGACGGAAGAGCATTTCTTCAAGTTGTTGTCGCCGATCTAGTGAAACTAGACTATTGACGTTCAGAGAAATGCATAGAAGTTGTTCTAGCATGAAGGGCCTGGGAGTGAGGAAACGAATTTTATGAAGGCAAACCGTTTTTCAACGATATTAGATGATGGAACTCGATCGTATTCAACGTAGAAGTGGTCGCATCTTTCTTTGAGGTCAGCAAAGTTTATGCCGAATAATTGTTCGCAGTCTTGAAGTATGCGAGAAAAGTTGTTTTTATTCGAAGTGGGTGGTCTAGAGCCGTGAAGGTTGCTAGCCGTTGCATTAGCGTAAGAAATGCCTAACTTTCGGGTGCCAAGACCAGAAGGAAATTGGGTAGGACCTTTTTTAGGCGGAGAAATATTGGATAAAAATCTTTTTCTCACCTGACATTGGCTGTAATTTGCTGGATGTTGTTCGCCGCAGTTTACACATTCTGCGGGTTGCCGGTTCTCTGTGGTGTTTTTACAGTAGCCTCTTTCATGGGTTTCCTTGCATTTTATGCAACGGAAACCTCTACCGCAATTTAACGCTGTGTGGCCGAATCTCTGGCAATTTCGGCATTGAGTCACCTGGGCTCGACCACGCTTCTTCTCCCAGGTGACTTTGTAATGGCTCATGTGCTGAATAGATAGCAATTTTTCGACAGGCGTTGCCTTGTCGATAACAACCTGGAACAGCGGCATCGGGAAATAAGTTATTCCTTCTCCTTGTTTTTTCTTAAAGGTCATCTGCGAGACCTTGGCGTCGATGTGGTGGATCTTTCGAAGATTTAATTCTATTTCCTCTGGATCCAGAGAAGAATGTGCTCCTCGCATGACGTAAACCAATTTTCTATCATCAACGTGCGTGTACGTATGATATTCAATTTGGTCTTCCTCTATTCTATTTTTGATTTGTTCCAGTCACGCTTCTCTGTGGTGATGACGGAGACTGATTTCCCCGTGCATCTGAATGTGGCTCTTCCCTCTGCTGTGGTGATTATCTGCTTTGTTGTTTCCGCCATTTTCTCAACAGGTATGTTGTGTAGAATGATTGGCGGTGGCCGCTTTACAGTGGCCGTTTTTTCGATTCGTTTCGTGCTCGCAGAGCCTATGCTAGAAAACGAGTCGTCTAGCATAGCTTTAATATCTTCTACAATTTTCTTTGGCTTTTTGGCAGCCCTTCTTGAATAAATTGTTTCGGGAATTGTTTCGAGAACCGAGCTTTCCTCTTCGCCAGATTCATGGCCTCGTTTGCTGGATAGCACTGGCAAGGCTATTGAATCTGGTTCATTTTGGATAGCTGATTTTGATTGAACGGAAAGCTGACACGGAAAGTTACTTTGCATCAAGCTGGTCAACATTTTAATTTGCTTCGAAAGCATACGCATTTCACTTTCCATTGCGGTAAGTCGCTCGTCTTTTTGGCTGTTTCCTTTTTTGCCTTTCATTGTGCACTTTTTAATTATGAATATGAATAAATATATATTTTATTAATATTGCACAAATCACTTCAATTTACACAATATTATGGCACGAAATAAAACAAAACTTTGAAAAATATTGTTTAAGTTGAACACTAGAAATGTACAACTTAAAAAAAAAACTTAATCATTTTAAAAACTGAAAATTTAACACAAACGGTCACACGTGATAATTAGACTCACAAAAAACTTTGGTTTTGCACAAAAACTTTGAATTGTTAAAATATTTTGGAAATAACTATGTTTTAAGAAAAGCAGGTAGTAAAAAAAAAAAATTTTTTTTTAAATTGATTAATAATTAATCTAGTCTAAAGATTTTTTGATATATGTATATTTAAACACGTTTAGATATAACACGTTTAGAACCCGAATTTACCTTACCCATGTTCTTATATACCTTTTTCAGGTATGATTTTGGCTACGCCCCCTTGTGCTATTTTCATTTTCCATTATTTTTTTGAACAGGTGGTTGATTTTAGTCTGTACCTGAATATTTATTATGTCCTTGTTATGTCTGTTTTTGTAAATTTCGTAATCTTCCAGTGTTGTCATCATGCTATCTCTTTTACATTTATGCAACACTTTCAGATTTTCGTTAATGCCTGTGTATTTATGGTTATTGTCAGTCATGTGTTGTGCGTAATTTGAGTCTATTTTGGGTTTGCCGATTTCTTTCACATGTTGGTTAAACCGAGTTGCGAAAGATTTACCGGTTTGGCCTATATAGAACCCATCACAGTCGTCACATGATAGTCTATAAACTCCCGTATCTTGAGAAGACACTTTTAGTGGGTTTAGTCTTTGTCCTATTTTGTTGCTAGTTTTAAACGCTGCCTGTATACAATGATTTTTCCGTACTTTCCTGATGATGTCCGCTGTATTTCTGTCGTAGTCAAATGTAACGTATTTGATGTCTTTGTCGCCTTTGGCTATCAGGGAAGTATACTGTTCGTTAAGTTTCTTGTTATTATGTTTTCTGTTCAATAGGTCCATCCTTGCCGGTTGAAACCCGTTGGCCCTAGCGATCTTTTTAATAGAATTCAGTTCCTCTATGTAGTCTTCTTGGTTCATTGGTATCGTATTCAGTCTGTTGATCATGTGCAGGTATGCCGCAATCTTATGTTGTTGCGGATGATGTGAGTCGTTATGGATTGTGTGGTCCGTTTGTGTTGGTTTTCTAAAGATTTTAAACTTGTGTTCATAATTTTCATTCCGAATCGTTAGATCCAGGAAATTAATACACTTGTTTTCTTCAGTTTCCAAAGTGAACTTGATGTTGTTATGTATATTATTGAGATAGTCGTGAAATTGTTTTAATTGCCGATTGGTTCCTCTAAACAGTGTAAGTACATCATCTACATATCTATGCTAGTATACCACACATTTCCTATAAGGGTTACTCTCACTCAATATTTTCGAATTCTCTAAGTAGTTTAAGAAAATGTTGGCTAAAGTTCCCGATAAAGGGCTTCCCATGGGTAGTCCTTCTTGTTGTTCATAGAATATGTCTTGATGTTCGAAGTAATTCTGTTTAGTAATCACCTTTAAGAGATTTCTAATTTCCTCTGCACATTCCGTTTCACCCTGATTCACGAGCAGGTCGTAAGTGATTCCAATAGTTTCTTCTATTGGAATGTTACTATACATGTTCGTTATATCAAAAGAGGCCAGTCTGGCACCGTGAGGAATTTTAACTGATTCTATTCTGTTTACAAGTTCTATGTTGTTCATCAACGAAGCGTTGTTTTCCAGTTTAACTTTACTCATTAGATACTGATTAACGCGTTTCGCTATCCTGTACGTGGGAGCGGATGTGAAGTTTATCACCGGTCTAATAGGCATATCCGATTTATGAACCTTAGGACGTCCTTTGATTTTTGGCGCCGACGGTTTGATCATTTTCATGTACCTCATTTCTTGTTTACTAAGAAAAGCTGTACATTTATTTATGCATTTGTTGACACTACTGCAAAATTTATCAGTTGGGTCACAATTAAATCTAATTATATCATTATCTTTAATATAGTCCAACACTTGGCTGTTGTATAACTCTGCATCCATGATTACCGTCGCGTTTCCTTTATTTGACTTAGTGACGATCGCCCCATGTTCTTTAATCTTCTTTGCCAGACAGAAAGTAACCTTCACCTCCGAGCTCGAACGGTTACAGTGCATCACATCAGTTTTACTAATCCCATCCATAATTTGATATCTCAAACTATCTTGTAGAATAGTGTCCTTTTTGAGCGCCGCGCACTGTAACGAACTTTCCAAACTAAATAAAGATCTGTTTTGTTGCCGTATGTCACTTTTAGGGGTTAAATTATGTTTTAATCCTTTATCAAGTAGGCATATCTCTTTGGCATTAAAAACCATTTCTGTTAGATTTATGGTTCTCTTATGAAACTTATGTTTTATAAGAGGAACCTCAGTGGTGTTTGATTTAATTGATTTTAGCGGAGGTTTCTGATTTTGCTTTTTACATTCAATCTCCTTTGTTTCAACCTTGACCCTTTTTTCTTTTCCACAAATTCTTTTATACTACAGTATTCTAAATAGTGGAACTGATCCGCTATTTTTGACTGCAGGTTACAAGTTTTTATGGTTAGAAAATTGATTCTGGTGTAAAGTTCCTGAATACTTTTGCTTAACCATAACCTTTCAGCTTTTATTTTGGTGGTGCGAGCAGCCAATGATTTATCTTTGATCCCAATTTTGATAAAATTCGGGATCAAATTCTTCCTTTTGGCAGGTTTTACAGAAATACAGAAATAAATTTTATATTTCTTACTTGATATTTTGATGATGAGTTGATCATCGGCATATTATATTGTATTTAATTTTAAAACGTTTGCGATTTGTTGTGTGATTTTTAAAAGTATTTTAATTTGAATAGTGATTAATAATTTGTGAACAGCGAATGATATAACTTTATAAGTGTAAACAATTTAGTGTAAAACGTTTAAGTGTGATTTTTAATAGTATTTTATTTTAAATCAAAGTGACAAAATGATTAATATAACTTTATTAATTTAAATAAGTGTGAGTTCTTATTATTTAGTGTTCTAATTTATTTTGAAAATACAGGCAAACCTCGCTTTACGAACCCTCGCTGAACGAAACCTAAACTACGAACAAAATTTTTTGATCCCAAACTCCTCTTTTAACGAACAAACCTCATTTAACGAATTTTTTTTTTATTTTCCGTTATTTTTTTGATTTTTCTCTTTTTATGAGATTTTTTTTCGATTCTCTTTGAAATTTGCACTTAACATAATTTTCAGTATGTAATAGAAATCTCAAAACTAAACACATCGATTAATAAAATTACGGAAAGTAATTTTATTAATCGATGTGGTGGTAACCAAATTAATTAATCAACAATATAAAAATATTGCCTTGTTAGATTTATCTAACTAGTTATACGCATTCCAATCCGTGATTGGAATTGTTCATGGTCCTTCGAACCATCAAAACAACAAAATTGGCAAATAAGGCAGTATTCTAAAATAAAAAAGAAAAATTGGAGACCATTCAAATCATCATCAGCTCATCAAAATGTAGAATCTTCTGCAAAAAAATGAAGGGACTGGCGAAAAAATAACAACGTTATCCAGAAACTAAAATAAAGACGGAGATAGTCGAAAAACAAAATCCTATCTCGAAAGAAAAATAAACGAGTTGAAGAAGCTCTACTCCGAATTTCTTGCCGTAGACGACCAGATAATAGCGATGGATCCTCCAATTAAAGAGGATCATCAGTACAGAACAACAAGGAAAACCATTACTGAAATAAACAACAAACTACTAATAGAGATGCGTCATCGCTTGAACAATGCGCCACCGCTAACACCAACAGCATTATCAACACCATTGTCTCGTCTGGGCAATCCGCAGCACTTTGACTTTCCCAATAAAGAATTGTCAAATAATGGGCGAGCACCAACCCCGCCACCATCAATAAGTAAGGAGACTCGGCTACAGCTTGACGATCAAAAGTTCGGAATGAAAGAACTGTCACACACCAACCAAAAACAGCTCAAGAGGCAAGATGTGCTAATGAGGAACAAGTACCGGAAAATTGATCACATCGAAGAAGCTTTGGACAACGATAACAGCCCAATAGAATACCTCAAGTTAAAAATAGATCAATTATCTAAAGAGATAGAGGTAATTGATAACTTACACATAGAGATTCAAGTTGAAATGGAAGAAGAAGAGCAAACAACTAAATACTTCCAAGGGAACTACTACGAAGCTCTTAAGGATAAAGTGGACACACTAATAATGCGATTACAGCGTAACCAGAAGAAAAAGACAACGAACACTTCTAAAGAAGCCAGGGTACACTTACCCAAAATACAACTACCAACGTTCTATGGCAATTATGAGCAGTGGAACACGTTCAACGACATTTTCACCAAGCTTATCCATAACAACAATCAACTATCTGACACAATAAAGATGACTTACTTAAAGTCAAATCTACAAAAAGGAGCAGCCCAGTTAATCAGGCATCTCTCAACAACTGGTGACAATTACAACAAAGCCTGGGAAATAATGCAAGCGAGGTAGATAAGCTCTCCTTTCGAAGCCCTAGTAATGTTTATTATAGGCAAAAAATTAGACCCTGAATCCATCAGGCTAAACGAAACATTAGAAAATCCGAGAGAAATTAAACAGATAAATGAATTTCTCAGTTTTCTAGAAAGAAGATTTCAGTCACTGGAGGCTATGGAGATATCCAAGGTGGTAAATACACCACCACAACCAATGGCACCGCTGAAACGTGTACATACCACAACAATAACCAACCAGTGTCTGGTGAAGGGATGCCAAGGAAGGCATCAATTGCAAGACTGCCGTCAATTCAAACTAATGCCAACAATAGAAAGAAACAGGTTGGTCAGCGAAACAACTACTTGTGTACGTTGTTTAACACAACATCCAAAGGACAGCACATCAAAAAATGCGTGCACATCCACAATACGATGTATTGTATGTCAGGGTCATCACCACACTCTTCTGCATGGTAATAACATGGCATCAAGGAACATGGGGACATCACAAACCCTCATAGTTAAACAACAAGGCGCTGTACTTCTTCCAACGGCTGTGGTTAAAGTAGCAACAGGCACTGGACAGCTCACCACAATGAGGGTACTAATCGACTCAGGCTCACAAGCGACATTAATATCATCGAAAGCTGCCAATCTACTAAACATACAAAAGAAGAAAGCACACGTCAACATTTCAGGGATTGGTGGTAACGAGGCAGGAATCTGCAGACATACGATCAACATAAAGTTAATGCCAAGATTCAATGGAGACTTTAGCTTAGACATTGAAGCCTTGCTTTTCAGCAAACTAACGCATCAACTGCCGGAAGTTGATATTGACACTAGAGCATGGACCCATCTTAACAACATAAAATTGGCGGATCCGTACTACAATCAATCTCAACCTATTGATATCATACTTGGCGCAGACTACTATCCATTAATAATAACTAATAGCATAATCAAAGGTAATCATCGAGAACCAATGGGACAGAACACCGAGTTCGGTTGGATCATAATCGGCAGTATGAGTAATATGGACAGCCAAGTAAGAAGAACAATGATGACGACAAGGTCAATCGAGGAACAATTAAAATTGTTTGTAGAGATTGATAGCATTCCTGAGGAGAGAAGCCGCACGGAGGAAGAAACTCAAGTTGAAGAAGCATTCCAAACTACGATGAAGCAGCATAATGATGGACGATACATAGTAAAAATTCCATTTAAGGACAATCATGTCAAGCTTGGAGAATCTAGGAAAAGAGAAGAAGTCATCGAAAATATGTATTACATACCTCATCATGGTGTTATTAAGACAGACAACACAACTACCAAGCTTCGAGTGGTGTTTGATGCATCATCTAAAACAACTACTGGTGCCTCATTAAACGACATTATGATGAACGGCCCTAAACTTCAAGAGGACTTAGCCGACATACTACTAAGGTGGAGAAAACACAAGATTGTCATGACAGCTGACATTGAGAAAATGTTTCGCCAAGTGTGGCTCAATACAAACGATCAAAATTACCACCGCATATTATGGAGAAAGGAGCTTTCCGAGCCTATAAAAGCGTATAGGCTAAAAACTATAACATACGGAACTACAGCTGCCAGCTACCTAGCTGTAAGAACACTGATTCAGCTTGCCAAAGAAGGATCCAACACTCATCCCAAGGCAGCTAATATAATGATGACTGACTTCTATATGGATGACTTACTCACTGGCACAGACAACGTTGAAGATGCTCTATTAGTGTTACAAGAGCTACGATAACTGACAGCACAGGGTGGATTTCATTTGAGAAAATGGGCGTCCAACTCACCTAACATATTACAAAACATCTCTGGTGAGCATCAAGCTAACGGGCATATTCAAATAAAACTGAATGAAAGCATTAAAACGTTGGGAATACTATACAACCCGGCAGAAGATGTATTTGAATTCGATATATCCAGATTGCAGCTAACCACCAACCAACCCACCAAACGCTCATTCCTGTCTGACTCATCAAAACTTTTTGACCCCATAGGATGGCTATCGCCAATAACCATCATGGCCAAGATTATGATGCAGGATATTTGGAAAACAGGAATAAACTGGGCTGAACAACTACCAGAAAAAATAAACACCAAATGGCAGAATTACAAGGATGACCTGAATGAAATATCAAAATTAAAAATTCCGAGATGGGTCAACACAACGTCAAGATGCCAAATGGAACTGCATGGTTTTTCTGACGCTTCAGAATACGCGTATGCTGCAATGATTTATTGTAGGACAACAGATGCTAGTGTTAAAATAACGACTCAGCTATTAATGTCCAAAACGCGAGTTGCACCAGTCAAAACGAAGATATCAATCCCTCGCCTCGAGTTAAATGCAGCTCTATTATTGGCCAAATTATTGAAACACGTACAAGACACTATGAAACTTGGCGAGGTTAACACGTACGCTTGGTCAGACTCCACTTGGTAGTTGTATTTGAATCTTTGAAGCCCACATGATGTGGCCTTGTGATCCAACTGGATATATTTGCGAAAAATGCTGTATACTTTTTTCTGAACTTCGGGAACTTGGTAAATTTAGTTTCAATAGCAAAAAGCCATCTAATAGCCATATCTCTGGTATTTCCCATCGGTTGCCAGGATAACTTAAATGGCAACTATACAAGGAATCAGCCTTCTTTGGTACGTTGATAAGTTTCTGAAAAATGAGCTTCAGAGTGTTATTCCTCTTCGGTTAAAATGTTTGATTAGTTGCAATTCTTCGGTGTCCCAAAACATTTGCAGCTTCCGATCTATGTATATTTATAAATATAAATCCTTAATAAAAATTAACCAAGGTTCTCTTAATTCACTCTGTGTGCCAGTTGCTTTGAGTCCTCTGATAATCTCTTCAGTGGTGTTAGCTAGTTTTCAAATGGCTAAATAATATTTTTGTGAAACCTTTTTATTAACCAAACTGTTTTATTAACCAAAAAAGCTTTGCGAATCTCTAAATTCTCCTTTAAAAATGGAAATATTCAAACAAGGAAGCATTGTAAATTCGATCGAATTCACCTTTTTTTGCCAAATACATCAGATATTAGCACGAATACCTTATTTATTTTACACAAATCATCGAAATTCGATCGAATTTACAGTTTTTTGCAAATATATAAAATATTCACTTGAAACCCTTATCACCGACACAAATCACCGAAATTATTATAAATAAGATTTTATTAAATTAATTAAAGGTTTTAATTTGATCGAATTTACCGTTTTTTGCCAAATATATCAAATCTTTGCATGAAAACCTTAACCACCTACAACGATAACCAATTGTAAAATATTGGTCTGAAAGATCTTGTAAAAAATCTCAAATGCTGTTGATTTTTTTATCTATTAAATCTATTGAGTTAAATTACATCAGTAATTTATTTACATTTTTTCACTCAACGCAATTTGAACTAATGACGGTGATTTCTATACAACAAAATTAAAACACTCAACTAAGAAATCCCAAATCTTCATAAATTTTAAACAATATAACTGCCATAAACTACTCAAATAATTAATTTAATTACATCAATCATTATTTAAATTGTTGACTCAACGCCATATCAACAACATATTTACCATCACAAGATTAGGAAAATGATGAAAATGATACGCCCTAGAGTTTACGGACTTTTAAGTGAATAAAAGTGACGTCAGACTAATGCTGCTCGTACGTCAACTAGCACGTACTCGTAATCTACTACCTACAATATTATCAGTTTTGATCTCGTTTAAATGTCTACTTCCATACAATAAAATTGAACAACAACATTTCCGATTTTTTACTTAAAAAAATAATATATAGGACACTTTACTATGTTGGTCCTTGAAATGTAATGAAATTAAAAAAAATATATTTAAACAATTCTTAAGATCACTTACAATATTTGTACTGCGGTAAAAGTACTAATTCCCAAATCCAAACTATTTTTTCATATATTTCAAAATAACGTTTTTTTTCCACTCACAAAATGTTATAAAATAGCGAACCATCTAAGTCCAGTTATAATTACACTAGAGATGATAAATTTCGGATCAAAATTATTCAGAATTATAAAGATTTTTAGAACTTTTAAAATTTTTTATTTACACTACACAAAAAAATTTAAGTGTGACATTTTTTTTTATTTAACTAATTGTATTTTAATATTTTAGCTAATACAACTTATTTGGTGAACAGTTACCGGAGTAATGAAATCTTTAAACAAATTAATCATAATTGTCGATTCTCTCCTATGCTATGGATTAGTGGGTTTGCCTCGTGAATTTTTTTTTTAATTTGGTTTCTTTTTTACTTATTCTTTAAATGAACAATGCCAGAAAGTTAACTTTTTTTGTGATTACAAGAATTTCCATTTAAAATAAGTGTTATACGAGTAGGTGAAAAAGGGAAACAATATATATGTATTTGTATTGGTCTTTGATTCGGGTACATAAATTTCAGCAAATTTTTTTTAACCATTACATTTGTATGTGTTATATAATTTGTTAGTTTTGAATAGAATTTGTTTTTGTTTTAGAAGAAAACTCATGCACCTAAGAAAAATATAATTTTGCACAGTTGTACGGTTTTTTTTACATTTTCTTCACTATAAAGTTCATATTGCCACTACAGCAATATGTATGCCAAAGAAGGTGAATGTGTATTGAAAATAATCTTTAGAAAAAAAAAAAATGTACAAATTCACTAAAATTTTCTCCAACACGTGGTTGCTGTTGTCCTCTGGTATCACGACGTTACATATGGTTGATGATGATGAAGAATTGTGTTACTTATTATAGATAATTATGAGAATATCTTTAATTGGAATTGTATTGTTCCCTATTTCCTTTATTATAAGTTATCTTGCTGATGAAGTTTCCAAAGAAATTTAATTTTGTTATTTCTTTAACTTCAGCATATTAATGACTTGTTTTTTACTTGAAAATTTTTCTATAGTTTCTTTTCTTGTCACACAAATATTTACACCATTTAAGTTTATCTCTTATTTTATTTTGATTGATTGATTGATTTAGAATGTACGATCAAGCATTAAGCAGGATCTCCCGGATATATGGCCGGGCCCATCGTTCACCCGTTTTACATATACCTGGAAGGATAAGGCAGGATATTAGTTAAATTAATGAGATCTAACCAGTTCCAGACACCTTGGCGGCCAATAGTTAGTATATTTTTTGTGGGGTCGGGAAAGGAGAGAAATGTCAATAATGACAGAATTGGTTATTGGTAGCCAATATTTAAACTACTGTCAGGATAAGACAATCACAATTTTATTGAACTGCTCTGAGTTCTGCCATCTTTCATCAGCAACTTCAGTGTGCCAACATTCTACAAAAAGTTTCCTGTATTTTAACAAACATTTCCCTGAAATCAAATTAATGGGCTTATTTCTCCAAGCCATAGGCTGCAATAATTTAAATTATTTTTCACCTGAAATTTAAAAATAATTAATCCTTAGTAACATACGAATATATTGTAATAAAACAATTTCTGCAAGCCAAATGCTGTAATAAATTGGGTTAGTCTTCGCCTGAAGTTTACCAATTAATTAATTCATCTCATCGTAAAAGTATTGAATACAACAAAATAAAAATATTAAAAATATAAATATATAAAAATTAAAAATATAAAAATATAAAAATATAAAAATATAAAAATATAAAAATATAAAAATATAAAAATATAAAAATATAAAAATATAAAAATATAAAAATATAAAAATATAAAAATATAAAAATATAAAAATATAAAAATATAAAAATATAAAAATATAAAAATATAAAAATATAAAAATATAAAAATATAAAAATATAAAAATATAAAAATATAAAAATATAAAAATATAAAAATATAAAAATATAAAAATATAAAAATATAAAAATATAAAAATATAAAAATATAAAAATATAAAAATATAAAAATATAAAAATATAAAAATATAAAAATATAAAAATATAAAAATATAAAAATATAAAAATATAAAAATATAAAAATATAAAAATATAAAAATATAAAAATATAAAAATATAAAAATATAACACAAAATATAAAATATATATTTTTATATTTTTATAAAAATATACAAATATAAAAATATAAAAATATAAAAATATAAAAATATAAAAATATAAAAATATAAAAATATAAAAATATAAAAATATAAAAATATAAAAATATAAAAATATAAAAATATAAAAATATAAAAATATAAAAATATAAAAATATAAAAATATAAAAATATAAAAATATAAAAATATAAAAATATAAAAATATAAAAATATAAAAATATAAAAATATAAAAATATAAAAATATAAAAATATAAAAATATAAAAATATAAAAATATAAAAATATAAAAATATAAAAATATAAAAATATAAAAATATAAAAATATAAAAATATACAAATATAAAAATATAAAAATATAAAAATATAAAAATTTAAAAATATAAAAATATAAAAATATAAAAATATAAAAATATAAAAATATAAAAATATAAAAATATAAAAATATAAAAATATAAAAATATAAAAATATAAAAATATAAAAATATAAAAATATAAAAATATAAAAATATAAAAATATAAAAATATAAAAATATAAAAATATAAAAATATAAAAATATAAAAATATAAAAATATAAAAATATAAAAATATAAAAATATAAAAATATAAAAATATAAAAATATAAAAATATAAAAATATAAAAATATAAAAATATAAAAATATAAAAATATAAAAATATAAAAATATAAAAATATAAAAATATAAAAATATAAAAATATAAAAATATAAAAATATAAAAATATAAAAATATAAAAATTTAAAAATTTAAAAATATAAAAATATAAAAATATAAATATATAAAAATATAAAAATATAAAAATATGTAATATAAAAATATAAAAATATAAAAATATAAAAATATAAAAATATAAAAATATAAAAATATAAAAATATAAAAATATAAAAATATAAAAATATAAAAATATAAAAATATAAAATATAAAAATATAAAAATATAAAAATATAAAAACATAAAAATATAAAAATATAAAAATATAAAAATATAAAAATATAAAAATATAAATATATAAAAATATAAAAATATAAAAATATAAAAATATAAAAATATAAAAATATAAAAATATAAAAATATAAAAATATAAAAATATAAAATATAAAAATATAAAAATATAAAAATATAAAAATATAAAAATATAAAAATATAAAAATATAAAAATATAAAAATATAAAAATATAAAAATATAAAAATATAAAAATATAAAAATATAAAAATATAAAAATATAAAAATATAAAAATATAAAAATATAAAAATATAAAAATATAAAAATATAAAAATATAAAAATATAAAAATATAAAAATATAAAAATATAAAAATATAAAAATATAAAAATATAAAAATATAAAACATAAAAATATAAAAATATAAAAATATAAAAATATAAAAATATAAAAATATAAAAATATAAAAATATAAAAATATAAAAATATAAAAATATAAAAATATAAAAATATAAAAATATAAAAATATAAAAATATAAAAATATAAAAATATAAAAATATAAAAATATAAAAATATAAAAATATAAAAATATAAAAATATAAAAATATAACACAAAATATAAAATATATATTTTTATATTTTTATAAAAATATAAAAATATAAAAATATAAAAATATAAAAATATAAAAATATAAAAATATAAAAATATAAAAATATAAAAATATAAAAATATAAAAATATAAAAATATAAAAATATAAAAATATAAAAATATAAAAAAATAAAAATATAAAAATATAAAAATATAAAAATATAAAAATATAAAAATATAAAAATATAAAAATATAAAAATATAAAAATATAAAAATATAAAAATATAAAAATATAAAAATATAAAAATATAAAAATATAAAAATATAAAAATATAAAAATATAAAAATATAAAAATATAAAAATATAAAAATATAAAAATATAAAAATATAAAAATATAAAAATATAAAAATATAAAAATATAAAAATATAAAAATATAAAAATATAAAAATATAAAAATATAAAAATTTAAAAATATAAAAATATAAAAATATAAAAATATAAAAATATAAAAATATAAAAATATAAAAATATAAAAATATAAAAAAATAAAAATATAAAAATATAAAAATATAAAAATATAAAAATATAAAAATATAAAAATATAAAAATATAAAAATATAAAAATATAAAAATATAAAAATATAAAAATATAAAAATATAAAAATATAAAAATATAAAAATATAAAAATATAAAATATAAAAATATAAAAATATAAAAATATAAAAATATAAAAATATAAAAATATAAAAATATAAAAATATAAAAATATAAAAATATAAAAATATAAAAATATAAAAATATAAAAATATAAAAATATAAAAATATAAAAATATAAAAATATAAAAATATAAAAATATAAAAATATAAAAATATAAAAATATAAAAATATAAAAATATAAAAATATAAAAATATAAAAATATAAAAATATAAAAATATAAAATATAAAAATATAAAAATATAAAAATATAAAAATATAAAAATAATATAAATAATATAATAATATAATAATATAATAATATAATAATATAATAATATAATAATATAATAATATAATAATATAATAATATAATAATATAATAATATAATAATATAATAATATAATAATATAATAATATAATAATATAATAATATAATAATATAATAATATAATAATATAATAATATAATAATATAATAATATAATAATATAATAATATAATAATATAATAATATAATAATATAATAATATAATAATATAATAATATAATAATATAATAATATAATAATATAATAATATAATAATATAATAATATAATAATATAATAATATAATAATATAATAATATAATAATATAATAATATAATAATATAATAATATAATAATATAATAATATAATAATATAATAATATAATAATATAATAATATAATAATATAATAATATAATAATATAATAATATAATAATATAATAATATAATAATATAATAATATAATAATATAATAATATAATAATATAATAATATAATAATATAATAATATAATAATATAATAATATAATAATATAATAATATAATAATATAATAATATAATAATATAATAATATAATAATATAATAATATAATAATATAATAATATAATAATATAATAATATAATAATATAATAATATAATAATATAATAATATAATAATATAATAATATAATAATATAATAATATAATAATATAATAATATAATAATATAATAATATAATAATATAATAATATAATAATATAATAATATAATAATATAATAATATAATAATATAATAATATAATAATATAATAATATAATAATATAATAATATAATAATATAATAATATAATAATATAATAATATAATAATATAATAATATAATAATATAATAATATAATAATATAATAATATAATAATATAATAATATAATAATATAATAATATAATAATATAATAATATAATAATATAATAATATAATAATATAATAATATAATAATATAATAATATAATAATATAATAATATAATAATATAATAATATAATAATATAATAATATAATAATATAATAATATAATAATATAATAATATAATAATATAATAATATAATAATAATAATATAATAATATAATAATATAATAATATAATAATATAATAATATAGTAATATAATAATATAATAATATAATAATATAATAATATAATAATATAATAATATAATAATATAATAATATTATAATATTATAATATTATAATATAATAATATAATAATATAATAATATAATAATATAATATAATATAATAATATAATAATATAATAATATAATAATATAATAATATAATAATATAATAATATAATAATATAATAATATAATAATATAATAATATAATAATATAATAATATAATAATATAATAATATAATAATATAATAATATAATAATATAATAATATAATAATATAATAATATAATAATATAATAATATAATAATATAATAATATAATAATATAATAATATAATAATATAATAATATAATAATATAATAATATAATAATATAATAATATAATAATATAATAATATAATAATATAATAATATAATAATATAATAATATAATAATATAATAATATAATAATATAATAATATAATAATATAATAATATAATAATATAATATAATAATATAATAATATAATAATATAATAATATAATAATATAATAATATAATAATATAATAATATAATAATATAATAATATAATAATATAATAATATAATAATATAATAATATAATAATATAATAATATAATAATATAATAATATAATAATATAATAATATAATAATATAATAATATAATAATATAATAATATAATAATATAATAATATAATAATATAATAATATAATAATATAATAATATAATAATATAATAATATAATAATATAATAATATAATAATATAATAATATAATAATATAATAATATAATAATATAATAATATAATAATATAATAATATAATAATATAATAATATAATAATATAATAATATAATAATATAATAATATAATAATATAATAATATAATAATATAATAATATAATAATATAATAATATAATAATATAATAATATAATAATATAATAATATAATAATATAATAATATAATAATATAATAATATAATAATATAATAATATAATAATATAATAATATAATAATATAATAATATAATAATATAATAATATAATAATATAATAATATAATAATATAATAATATAATAATATAATAATATAATAATATAATAATATAATAATATAATAATATAATAATATAATAATATAATAATATAATAATATAATAATATAATAATATAATAATATAATAATATAATAATATAATAATATAATAATATAATAATATAATAATATAATAATATAATAATATAATAATATAATAATATAATAATATAATAATATAATAATATAATAATATAATAATATAATAATATAATAATATAATAATATAATAATATAATAATATAATAATATAATAATATAATAATATAATAATATAATAATATAATAATATAATAATATAATAATATAATAATATAATAATATAATAATATAATAATATAATAATATAATAATATAATAATATAATAATATAATAATATAATAATATAATAATATAATAATATAATAATATAATAATATAATAATATAATAATATAATAATATAATAATATAATAATATAATAATATAATAATATAATAATATAATAATATAATAATATAATAATATAATAATATAATAATATAATAATATAATAATATAATAATATAATAATATAATAATATAATAATATAATAATATAATAATATAATAATATAATAATATAATAATATAATAATATAATAATATAATAATATAATAATATAATAATATAATAATATAATAATATAATAATATAATAATATAATAATATAATAATATAATAATATAATAATATAATAATATAATAATATAATAATATAATAATATAATAATATAATAATATAATAATATAATAATATAATAATATAATAATATAATAATATAATAATATAATAATATAATAATATAATAATATAATAATATAATAATATAATAATATAATAATATAATAATATAATAATATAATAATATAATAATAATATAATAATATAATAATATAATAATATAATAATATAATAATATAATAATAATATAATAATATAATAATAATATAATAATATAATATATTAATATAATAATATAATAATATAATAATATAATAATATAATAATATAATAATATAATAATATAATAATATAATAATATAATAATATAATAATATAATAATATAATAATATAATAATATAATAATATAATAATATAATAATATAATAATATAATAATATAATAATATAATAATATAATAATATAATAATATAATAATATAATAATATAATAATAATATAATAATACAATAATATAATAATATAATAATATAATAATAATATAATAATATAATAATATAATAATATAATAATATAATAATATAATAATATAATAATAATATAATAATATAATAATATAATAATATAATAATATAATAATATAATAATATAATAATATAATAATATAATAATATAATAATATAATAATATAATAATATAATAATATAATAATATAATAATATAATAATATAATAATATAATAATATAATAATATAATAATATAGTAATAATATAATAATATAATAATATAATAATATAATAATATAATAATATAATAATATAATAATATAATAATATAATAATATAATAATATAATAATATAATAATATAATAATATAATAATATAATAATATAATAATATAATAATATAATAATATAATAATATAATAATATAATAATATAATAATATAATAATATAATAATTTAATAATATAATAATATAATAATATAATAATATAATAATATAATAATATAATAATATAATAATATAATAATATAATAATATAATAATATAATAATATAATAATATAATAATATAATAATATAATAATATAATAATATAATAATATAATAATATAATAATATAATAATATAATAATATAATAATATAATAATATAATAATATAATAATATAATAATATAATAATATAATAATATAATAATATAATAATATAATAATATAATAATATAATAATATAATAATATAATAATATAATAATATAATAATATAATAATATAATAATATAATAATATAATAATATAATAATATAATAATATAATAATATAATAATATAATAATATAATAATATAATAATACAATAATATAATAATATAATAATATAATAATATAATAATATAATAATATAATAATATAATGATATAATAATATAATAATATAATAATATAATAATATAATAATATAATAATATAATAATATAATAATATAATAATATAATAATATAATAATATAATAATATAATAATATAATAATATAATAATAATAATATATAATAATATAATAATATAATAATATAATAATATAATAATATAATAATATAATAATATAATAATATAATAATATAATAATATAATAATATAATAATATAATAATATAATAATATAATAATATAATAATATAATAATATAATAATATAATAATATAATAATATAATAATATAATAATATAATAATATAATAATATAATAATATAATAATATAATAATATAATAATATAATAATATAATAATATAATAATATAATAATATAATAATATAATAATATAATAATATAATAATATAATAATATAATAATATAATAATATAATAATATAATAATATAATAATATAATAATATAATAATATAATAATATAATAATATAATAATATAATAATATAATAATATAATAATATAATAATATAATAATATAATAATATAATAATATAATAATATAATAATATAATAATATAATAATATAATAATATAATAATATAATAATATAATAATATAATAATATAATAATATAATAATATAATAATATAATAATATAATAATATAATAATATAATAATATAATAATATAATAATATAATAATATAATAATATAATAATATAATAATATAATAATATAATAATATAATAATATAATAATATAATAATATAATAATATAATAATATAATAATATAATAATATAATAATATAATAATATAATAATATAATAATATAATAATATAATAATATAATAATATAATAATATAATAATATAATAATATAATAATATAATAATATAATAATATAATAATATAATAATATAATAATATAATAATATAATAATATAATAATATAATAATATAATAATATAATAATATAATAATATAATAATATAATAATATAATAATATAATAATATAATAATATAATAATATAATAATATAATAATATAATAATATAATAATATAATAATATAATAATATAATAATATAATAATATAATAATATAATAATATAATAATATAATAATATAATAATATAATAATATAATAATATAATAATATAATAATATAATAATATAATAATATAATAATATAATAATATAATAATATAATAATATAATAATATAATAATATAATAATATAATAATATAATAATATAATAATATAATAATATAATAATATAATAATATAATAATATAATAATATAATAATATAATAATATAATAATATAATAATATAATAATATAATAATATAATAATATAATAATATAATAATATAATAATATAATAATATAATAATATATAATATAATAATATAATAATATAATAATATAATAATATAATAATATAATAATATAATAATATAATAATATAATAATATAATAATATAATAATATAATAATATAATAATATAATAATATAATAATATAATAATATAATAATATAATAATATAATAATATAATAATATAATAATATAATAATATAATAATATAATAATATAATAATATAATAATATAATAATATAATAATATAATAATATAATAATATAATAATATAATAATATAATAATATAATAATATAATAATATAATAATATAATAATATAATAATATAATAATATAATAATATAATAATATAATAATATAATAATATAATAATATAATAATATAATAATAATAATATAATTATATAT
>OY744478.1:5375881-5408381 GCA_963556175.1 Tipula confusa
ATAACTGTGAAAATCGATATTTAACTTTAAAGAAAAGATTCATAAATTACTATAAGAATATAAGAACAATATGATATGATAGAGTTCGAATTATATATATATATATATATATATATATATATATATATATATATATATATATATATATATATATATAATGCGCGTTAAATATTTCATAAAACAATCCTAAGTAAAAAAAAATTGTGTATGTATTGGTATAATAATATTAAATTAAAGGTAAACATTTAGGCGAGAAAAAATTATTATATAATTATAACATATAAAGAAACGTAATCTTTTAATATTAATTAAATAAATGAAAACCAAAGAAATAAATATAAAAATAATACACAAAAATACATCAAGTAAATATCATAAAACTCAAGGCAATTTTAAAAACCCACTGCTAGATTTAATTTATTTAATTTTCTTAATTCAACTGAATACTAATCCAGATTTTGCGAGGTAGACATCGGTGCCACTATGTTTTACTGTTAGTTCTATCAATTGCCAATACCCATGAATTTTTTTAGAATTTTGTAACAGTTCTGGATTGGTCAAAATTGACTCGGTGGCCCATTGCTAGATTTTTATTTAATTTTCTTAATTCAACTGAATACTAATCCAGATTTTGCGAGGTAGACATCAGTGCCACTATGTTTTACTGTTAGTTCTATCAATTGTCAATACCCATGAATTTTTTTAGAATTTTGTAACAGTTCTGGATTGGTCAAAATTGACTCGGTGGCCCATTGTTAGATTTTTATTTAATTTTTTTAATTCAACTGAATACTAATCCAGATTTTGCGAGGTAGACATCGGTGCCACTATGTTTTACTGTTAGTTCTATCAATTGCCAATACCCATGAATTTTTTTAGAATTTTGTAACAGTTCTGGATTGGTCAAAATTGACTCGATGGCCCATTGCTAGATTTTTATTTAATTTTCTTAATTCAACTGAATACTAATCCAGATTTTGCGAGGTAGACATCAGTGCCACTATGTTTTACTGTTAGTTCTATCAATTGTCAATACCCATGAATTTTTTTAGAATTTTGTAACAGTTCTGGATTGGTCAAAATTGACTCGGTGGCCCATTGTTAGATTTTTATTTAATTTTTTTAATTCAACTGAATACTAATCCAGATTTTGCGAGGTAGACATCGGTGCCACTATGTTTTACTGTTAGTTCTATCAATTGCCAATACCCATAAATTTTTTTAGAATTTTGTAACAGTTCTGGATTGGTCAAAATTGACTCGGTGGTCCATTGCTAGATTTTTATTTAATTTTCTTAATTCAACTGAATACTAATCCAGATTTTGCGAGGTAGACATCGGTGCCACTATGTTTTACTGTTAGTTCTATCAATTGTCAATACCCATGAATTTTTTTAGAATTTTGTAACAGTTCTGGATTGGTCAAAATTGACTCGGTGGCCCATTGTTAGATTTTTATTTAATTTTTTTAATTCAACTGAATACTAATCCAGATTTTGCGAGGTAGACATCGGTGCCACTATGTTTTACTGTTAGTTCTATCAATTGCCAATACCCATGAATTTTTTTAGAATTTTGTAACAGTTCTGGATTGGTCAAAATTGACTCGGTGGCCCATTGCTAGATTTTTATTTAATTTTCTTAATTCAACTGAATACTAATCCAGATTTTGCGAGGTAGACATCAGTGCCACTATGTTTTACTGTTAGTTCTATCAATTGTCAATACCCATGAATTTTTTTAGAATTTTGTAACAGTTCTGGATTGGTCAAAATTGACTCGGTGGCCCATTGTTAGATTTTTATTTAATTTTTTTAATTCAACTGAATACTAATCCAGATTTTGCGAGGTAGACATCGGTGCCACTATGTTTTACTGTTAGTTCTATCAATTGCCAATACCCATAAATTTTTTTAGAATTTTGTAACAGTTCTGGATTGGTCAAAATTGACTCGGTGGCCCATTGCTAGATTTTTATTTAATTTTCTTAATTCAACTGAATACTAATCCAGATTTTGCGAGGTAGACATCAGTGCCACTATGTTTTACTGTTAGTTCTATCAATTGTCAATACCCATGAATTTTTTTAGAATTTTGTAACAGTTCTGGATTGGTCAAAATTGACTCGGTGGCCCATTGTTAGATTTTTATTTAATTTTTTTAATTCAACTGAATACTAATCCAGATTTTGCGAGGTAGACATCGGTGCCACTATGTTTTACTGTTAGTTCTATCAATTGCCAATACCCATGAATTTTTTTAGAATTTTGTAACAGTTCTGGATTGGTCAAAATTGACTCGGTGGCCCATTGCTAGATTTTTATTTAATTTTCTTAATTCAACTGAATACTAATCCAGATTTTGCGAGGTAGACATCAGTGCCACTATGTTTTACTGTTAGTTCTATCAATTGTCAATACCCATGAATTTTTTTAGAATTTTGTAACAGTTCTGGATTGGTCAAAATTGACTCGGTGGCCCATTGTTAGATTTTTATTTAATTTTTTTAATTCAACTGAATACTAATCCAGATTTTGCGAGGTAGACATCGGTGCCACTATGTTTTACTGTTAGTTCTATCAATTGCCAATACCCATAAATTTTTTTAGAATTTTGTAACAGTTCTGGATTGGTCAAAATTGACTCGGTGGCCCATTGCTAGATTTTTATTTAATTTTCTTAATTCAACTGAATACTAATCCAGATTTTGCGAGGTAGACATCAGTGCCACTATGTTTTACTGTTAGTTCTATCAATTGTCAATACCCATGAATTTTTTTAGAATTTTGTAACAGTTCTGGATTGGTCAAAATTGACTCGGTGGCCCATTGTTAGATTTTTATTTAATTTTTTTAATTCAACTGAATACTAATCCAGATTTTGCGAGGTAGACATCAGTGCCACTATGTTTTACTGTTAGTTCTATCAATTGTCAATACCCATGAATTTTTTTAGAATTTTGTAACAGTTCTGGATTGGTCAAAATTGACTCGGTGGCCCATTGTTAGATTTTTATTTAATTTTTTTAATTCAACTGAATACTAATCCAGATTTTGCGAGGTAGACATCGGTGCCACTATGTTTTACTGTTAGTTCTATCAATTGCCAATACCCATGAATTTTTTTAGAATTTTGTAACAGTTCTGGATTGGTCAAAATTGACTCGGTGGCCCATTGCTAGATTTTTATTTAATTTTCTTAATTCAACTGAATACTAATCCA
This sequence comes from Tipula confusa, assembly GCA_963556175.1. Lineage (NCBI taxonomy): Eukaryota > Metazoa > Arthropoda > Insecta > Diptera > Tipulidae > Tipula > Tipula confusa. Next base: position 5,379,104 of record OY744478.1, read on the forward strand.
GATTTTGCGAGGTAGACATCAGTGCCACTATGTTTTACTGTTAGTTCTATCAATTGTCAATACCCATGAATTTTTTTAGAATTTTGTAACAGTTCTGGATTGGTCAAAATTGACTCGGTGGCCCATTGTTAGATTTTTATTTAATTTTCTTAATTCAACTGAATACTAATCCAGATTTTGCGAGATAGACATCAGTGCCACTATGTTTTACTGTTAGTTCTATCAATTGTCAATACCCATGGATTTTTTTAGAATTTTGTAACAGTTCTGGATTGGTCAAAATTGACTCGGTGGCCCATTGTTAGATTTTTATTTAATTTTTTTAATTCAACTGAATACTAATCCAGATTTTGCGAGGTAGACATCGGTGCCACTATGTTTTACTGTTAGTTCTATCAATTGCCAATACCCATAAATTTTTTTAGAATTTTGTAACAGTTCTGGATTGGTCAAAATTGACTCGGTGGCCCATTGCTAGATTTTTATTTAATTTTCTTAATTCAACTGAATACTAATCCAGATTTTGCGAGGTAGACATCAGTGCCACTATGTTTTACTGTTAGTTCTATCAATTGTCAATACCCATGAATTTTTTTAGAATTTTGTAACAGTTCTGGATTGGTCAAAATTGACTAGGTGGCCCATTGTTAGATTTTTATTTAATTTTTTTAATTCAACTGAATACTAATCCAGATTTTGCGAGGTAGACATCGGTGCCACTATGTTTTACTGTTAGTTCTATCAATTGCCAATACCCATAAATTTTTTTAGAATTTTGTAACAGTTCTGGATTGGTCAAAATTGACTCGGTGGCCCATTGCTAGATTTTTATTTAATTTTCTTAATTCAACTGAATACTAATCCAGATTTTGCGAGGTAGACATCAGTGCCACTATGTTTTACTGTTAGTTCTATCAATTGTCAATACCCATGAATTTTTTTAGAATTTTGTAACAGTTCTGGATTGGTCAAAATTGACTCGGTGGCCCATTGTTAGATTTTTATTTAATTTTTTTAATTCAACTGAATACTAATCCAGATTTTGCGAGGTAGACATCGGTGCCACTATGTTTTACTGTTAGTTCTATCAATTGCCAATACCCATAAATTTTTTTAGAATTTTGTAACAGTTCTGGATTGGTCAAAATTGACTCGGTGGCCCATTGCTAGATTTTTATTTAATTTTCTTAATTCAACTGAATACTAATCCAGATTTTGCGAGGTAGACATCAGTGCCACTATGTTTTACTGTTAGTTCTATCAATTGTCAATACCCATGAATTTTTTTAGAATTTTGTAACAGTTCTGGATTGGTCAAAATTGACTCGGTGGCCCATTGTTAGATTTTTATTTAATTTTTTTAATTCAACTGAATACTAATCCAGATTTTGCGAGGTAGACATCGGTGCCACTATGTTTTACTGTTAGTTCTATCAATTGTCAATACCCATGAATTTTTTTAGAATTTTGTAACAGTTCTGGATTGGTCAAAATTGACTCGGTGGCCTATTGTTAGATTTTTATTTAATTTTTTTAATTCAACTGAATACTAATCCAGATTTTGCGAAGTAGACATCGGTGCCACTATGTTTTACTGTTAGTTCTATCAATTGCCAATACCCATGAATTTTTTTAGAATTTTGTAACAGTTCTGGATTGGTCAAAATTGACTCGGTGGCCCATTGCTAGATTTTTATTTAATTTTCTTAATTCAACTGAATACTAATCCAGATTTTGCGAGGTAGACATCAGTGCCACTATGTTTTACTGTTAGTTCTATCAATTGTCAATACCCATGAATTTTTTTAGAATTTTGTAACAGTTCTGGATTGGTCAAAATTGACTCGGTGGCCCATTGTTAGATTTTTATTTAATTTTTTTAATTCAACTGAATACTAATCCAGATTTTGCGAGGTAGACATCGGTGCCACTATGTTTTACTGTTAGTTCTATCAATTGCCAATACCCATAAATTTTTTTAGAATTTTGTAACAGTTCTGGATTGGTCAAAATTGACTCGGTGGCCCATTGCTAGATTTTTATTTAATTTTCTTAATTCAACTGAATACTAATCCAGATTTTGCGAGGTAGACATCAGTGCCACTATGTTTTACTGTTAGTTCTATCAATTGTCAATACCCATGAATTTTTTTAGAATTTTGTAACAGTTCTGGATTGGTCAAAATTGACTCGGTGGCCCATTGTTAGATTTTTATTTAATTTTTTTAATTCAACTGAATACTAATCCAGATTTTGCGAGGTAGACATCGGTGCCACTATGTTTTACTGTTAGTTCTATCAATTGCCAATACCCATACATTTTTTTAGAATTTTGTAACAGTTCTGGATTGGTCAAAATTGACTCGGTGGCCCATTGCTAGATTTTTATTTAATTTTCTTAATTCAACTGAATACTAATCCAGATTTTGCGAGGTAGACATCGGTGCCACTATGTTTTACTGTTAGTTCTATCAATTGTCAATACCCATGAATTTTTTTAGAATTTTGTAACAGTTCTGGATTGGTCAAAATTGACTCGGTGTCCCATTGTTAGATTTTTATTTAATTTTTTTAATTCAACTGAATACTAATCCAGATTTTGCGAGGTAGACATCGGTGCCACTATGTTTTACTGTTAGTTCTATCAATTGCCAATACCCATGAATTTTTTTAGAATTTTGTAACAGTTCTGGATTGGTCAAAATTGACTCGGTGGCCCATTGCTAGATTTTTATTTAATTTTCTTAATTCAACTGAATACTAATCCAGATTTTGCGAGTTAGACATCGGTGCCACTATATTTAACTGTTAGTTCTATCAATTGCCAATACCCATAAATTTTTTTAGAATTTTGTAACAGTTCTGGATTGGTCAAAATTGACTCGGTGGCCCATTGCTAGATTTTTATTTAATTTTCTTAATTCAACTGAATACTAATCCAGATTTTGCGAGGTAGACATCAGTGCCACTATGTTTTACTGTTAGTTCTATCAATTGCCAATACCCATAAATTTTTTTAGAATTTTGTAACAGTTCTGGATTGGTCAAAATTGACTCGGTGGCCCATTGCTAGATTTTTATTTAATTTTCTTAATTCAACTGAATACTAATCCAGATTTTGCGAGGTAGACATCAGTGCCACTATGTTTTACTGTTAGTTCTATCAATTGTCAATACCCATGAATTTTTTTAGAATTTTGTAACAGTTCTGGATTGGTCAAAATTGACTCGGTGGCCCATTGTTAGATTTTTATTTAATTTTTTTAATTCAACTGAATACTAATCCAGATTTTGCGAGGTAGACATCGGTGCCACTATGTTTTGCTGTTAGTTCTATCAATTGCCAATACCCATGAATTTTTTTAGAATTTTGTAACAGTTCTGGATTGGTCAAAATTGACTCGGTGGCCCATTGCTAGATTTTTATTTAATTTTCTTAATTCAACTGAATACTAATCCAGATTTTGCGAGGTAGACATCAGTGCCACTATGTTTTACTGTTAGTTCTATCAATTGTCAATACCCATGAATTTTTTTAGAATTTTGTAACAGTTCTGGATTGGTCAAAATTGACTCGGTGGCCCATTGCTAGATTTTTATTTAATTTTCTTAATTCAACTGAATACTAATCCAGATTTTGCGAGTTAGACATCGGTGCCACTATGTTTTACTGTTAATTCTATCAATTGCCAATACCCATAAATTTTTTTAGAATTTTGTAACAGTTCTGGATTGGTCAAAATTGACTCGGTGGCCCATTGCTAGATTTTTATTTAATTTTCTTAATTCAACTGAATACTAATCCAGATTTTGCGAGGTAGACATCAGTGCCACTATGTTTTACTGTTAATTCTTTCAATTGCCAATACCCATAAATTTTTTTAGAATTTTGTAACAGTTCTGGATTGGTCAAAATTGACTCGGTGGCCCATTGCTAGATTTTTATTTAATTTTCTTAATTCAACTGAATACTAATCCAGATTTTGCGAGGTAGACATCGGTGCCACTATGTTTTACTGTTAATTCTATCAATTGCCAATACCCATAAATTTTTTTAGAATTTTGTAACAGTTCTGGATTGGTCAAAATTGACTCGGTGGCCCATTGCTAGATTTTTATTTAATTTTCTTAATTCAACTGAATACTAATCCAGATTTTGCGAGGTAGACATCGGTGCCACTATGTTTTACTGTTAATTCTATCAATTGCCAATACCCATAAATTTTTTTAGAATTTTGTAACAGTTCTGGATTGGTCAAAATTGACTCGGTGGCCCATTGCTAGATTTTTATTTAATTTTCTTAATTCAACTGAATACTAATCCAGATTTTGCGAGTTAGACATCGGTGCCACTATATTTAACTGTTAGTTCTATCAATTGCCAATACCCATAAATTTTTTTAGAATTTTGTAACAGTTCTGGATTGGTCAAAATTGACTCGGTGGCCCATTGCTAGATTTTTATTTAATTTTCTTAATTCAACTGAATACTAATCCAGATTTTGCGAGGTAGACATCGGTGCCACTATGTTTTACTGTTAATTCTATCAATTGCCAATACCCATAAATTTTTTTAGAATTTTGTAACAGTTCTGGATTGGTCAAAATTGACTCGGTGGCCCATTGCTAGATTTTTATTTAATTTTCTTAATTCAACTGAATACTAATCCAGATTTTGCGAGGTAGACATCGGTGCCACTATGTTTTACTGTTAATTCTATCAATTGCCAATACCCATAAATTTTTTTAGAATTTTGTAACAGTTCTGGATTGGTCAAAATTGACTCGGTGGCCCATTGCTAGATTTTTATTTAATTTTCTTAATTCAACTGAATACTAATCCAGATTTTGCGAGGTAGACATCGGTGCCACTATGTTTTACTGTTAATTCTATCAATTGCCAATACCCATAATTTTTTTTAGAATTTTGTAACAGTTCTGGATTGGTCAAAATTGACTCGGTGGCCCATTGCTAGATTTTTATTTAATTTTCTTAATTCAACTGAATACTAATCCAGATTTTGCGAGGTAGACATCGGTGCCACTATGTTTTACTGTTAATTCTATCAATTGCCAATACCCATAAATTTTTTTAGAATTTTTAACAGTTCTGGATTGGTCAAAATTGACTCGGTGGCCCATTGCTAGATTTTTATTTAATTTTCTTAATTCAACTGAATACTAATCCAGATTTTGCGAGGTAGACATCAGTGCCACTATGTTTTACTGTTAATTCTATCAATTGCCAATACCCATAAATTTTTTTAGAATTTTGTAACAGTTCTGGATTGGTCAAAATTGACTCGGTGGCCCATTGCTAGATTTTTATTTAATTTTCTTAATTCAACTGAATACTAATCCAGATTTTGCGAGGTAGACATCGGTGCCACTATGTTTTACTGTTAGTTCTATCAATTGCCAATACCCATGAATTTTTTTAGAATTTTGTAACAGTTCTGGATTGGTCAAAATTGACTCGGTGGCCCATTGCTAGATTTTTATTTAATTTTCTTAATTCAACTGAATACTAATCCAGATTTTGCGAGGTAGACATCGGTGCCACTATGTTTTACTGTTAGTTCTATCAATTGCCAATACCCATGAATTTTTTTAGAATTTTGTAACAGTTCTGGATCGGTCAAAATTGACTCGGTGTCCCATTGCTAGATTTTTATTTAATTTTCTTAATTCAACTGAATACTAATCCAGATTTTGCGAGGTAGACATCGGTGCCACTATGTTTTACTGTTAGTTCTATCAATTGCCAAAACCCATGAATTTTTTTAGAATTTTGTAACAGTTCTGGATTGGTCAAAATTGACTCGGTGGCCCATTGCTAGATTTTTATTTAATTTTCTTAATTCAACTGAATACTAATCCAGATTTTGAGAGGTAGACATCGGTGCCACTATGTTTTACTGTTAGTTTTCTACGAAAAGATATTTTACATATCTTCCATTATGGAGCACAATATTCCTTCATTATTTCGATGAAAGCCACAGGGTATCAAACGCTAACATTGAAAATTAGTTTAACCTTGTTAAAAATAATTTAATTAAAAAACCTCACCAAAAATTGGGAAGGTTTATAGATGCTTTAGAGGAAAAAACCAAACTTATTTATAACTCTATAGAAATGGCTCCTCATTTAGTTTCAAGAAAACGCAAACAATCATCCAAATTGGTAAACTCACCATTAACTTCATCGCCTAGTACACCAAACAAGCGACAAGATGAAATTGATCCAAGTGATCCAAATATTCAGGAGAGTTGGAAAAGAAACCCTCGTCATAAAGTAAAATATTCCGGCAAAACGGCTCTTTCCAATTACGTTATTTCGAAAACTCTAACGTACATCAATAATAATTATTATGATAATATGACAAAAAACAAATTTTGCTTAAAAAATTTTAAATACAATTTTACCGGCCTCTGGGAAACTACATTAACAAACATATGTTTTACTTCGTTAAAAGGAACAAACTATGTGACTACGGATCTGGTTTATGTCGCTGCAAGTCTTTTAGTTAAAAACAACAATGATATTTGCTTAGATCCTTTTCAGACATATCAAATTATGCAGTTGGGTAAATCATTTAGTACGACACGAAGAAAAAAATATCCGGAAATTTCGCTTTGTCGAAATAAACGAAAAATATACATTCCTCACTGTGAAAACAATCACTTTGTTTTAATAATTATTGATTTACATAAGAAAACAATTATGTCCTATGATCCGTTGTCACCAGAAAAAAAATTAACTTCATTAATAAAAAAGGCACAACAGTTTGTTTGCGATTTAAAAAGAGCTTGGAATGAAAAGGCTGAATATTTTGACACTGAACCAGCCTACTCTTTTCCTGACCAAAGAGATGGTTACAATTGTGGGCCATTAGTTTTGTAAGCCATTGATTTTACATCTAATAATAACAAAAAACCTAACATTCACTCTGAAAATGATATTGATCATTTCAAAGAAATTGCAGCATACCGTATCTACTTAAAATAATTGGTAGCAAATAGTTCTGATTGTGTTAAAATGAATTGTTTAATATGTTTTGAGATAATTCAACCAGAAGAACAATATAATGTATGTATACAGTGCATGCGAAAGCTACATCAAACTTGTAATGTTCACAATGTGCTCTCAGAAATTGACCAAATTTGTAAATTCTGTATATAGCCAGCCAACCAACTTTCCCACTTCCTTTTTACTTCGAGCATGTCACCAGGAGTTTTCATCAAACTCTTGATAATCAAACTCTGTGAAATGTTCACACCCATGGCAGATGGACTGATCTGCATCTTGTAGAGCTTGTTTGTTTGTTTGTTTGTTTATTTCTATGCAATCTGTTTTGGGGCCGAAGCTCTCCCAACTCTTTCGCGGTTAATTAACGTCCTACTTTACGCCATTACTAGCCAAATTGAGGACGTGCGAATACAGGTTCGCGTTTTCAAATATCCATCTGCACATTGCATTGCTCCAGCCAGCCTGTACTGGCATGGACGATGGTTCGGCCCATGAATTCTGCACTCCAACGGGGGGTCATAGTTGTGTTCATCGTCATCACCGATCGTAATCAAGTGATGAAAAATCCCTTTTGCAACCCTCCCCCGTTGGGATTCGAACCCGGTACCTCCCGTCCCAAACACCGCAGCTTTAACCACTAAGCCAATTGCTCGGTTTGTAGAGCTTCATTCTATTGTCTTAAGAAACTACAAGATGCATTAAACTTTTACTCAACCCAGCAGTTCTATCTTTAAAAATAGGAATGATGAAATTTAAATATAAAACCAATATTAGCCCAAATCAATACTGCAAACTATTGGTTTGTTTGATTTAAATCAATTGAATTAATCTGATTTTAATCAACTAAATGAAAATAATTTATTTGCGGCCCGGTTGGTGTTCTTCACAGAGCAAATTAGCACCAATCCAAAAATTATCACGGAACCACTTTAGTTAATTCGATCTTTTCTTTTATCTAAGTTGACTAAACAAAATTCTACAAAACATCATGGGTATTGGCAATTATAGAGCTAACAGTACAACAAAATGGCACCGATGTCTACCTCGCAATATCTGGATTAGTATTCAGTTGAATTCGCATCTTTTAGTTCAGTAAACCTGCAAGCTTTTATTATTACTTGTAATGAACTTTTAAGACCATCTTGAAAAGATTTAAGAGCTGTTGTTGCATTGAGTCGATGTATAACCTTAGCAGAATCATCACTTCACGAGCAATACATGCGTCATTCAAGTCATATAATATTTCTTCTATTCTATGAGCAAAAGTTTTAACGTCTTCGTTTGGAAGTTGACATGCTCGAACTAGTTCTACTTGCAAATATTCAATTGGCCTACTTTCAGAAAATTGGGTTTTTATTTCACGTGTTATATCGGCATAACTATTAAACTTCTTGTGTTTAAATATTTCATGCGCCTTATTTTGAAATTTGAACATTATCATTTCTTCCTCATTGAATTCTTCATTTAATTTTTTAAAAACTATATCACACGTGAATATGAATTTGTGTAACTTTCTTGAAGAACCATCGAATTCTGGGATAGCGAATTTTTTGTATCAATTTTTGAATTATTAGAACCAGTATTTGATTCTAACTTTGACTTACTTTCTTTTAGATCTGAAGGTTGTTCATTTTGACACAGAAAATTACTATCATTATTATGTGAAACTGGTAGACTCACCGTTTTTTACCGCTTTTAAATTACTGTCGTCAACATTTGTCTGCCGTTGTTGTGGATTAATACCACTTGGAGTTACTAATTTCTTTACACTTGGTATATTGCGGTTTCGCAATTGTTTCTCTACAATCGATTCTTCTTCTTCTGTTGAACTCATGAATCGATTTTAATTTTAATTATACAAAAAAAAAATTTAAAAAAATTGTTTCAGTATGTATTCAACCAATTAATGAACTTTTAAACCTACTGTTACTGTCCTATTGTGACTACCCGTATTTTTTTTTTGTATAGCTCACCGGCTTAGGAGGTTCAAAATTATTTGTCACAACCATTGAATGACGCAACAACTCATACGGGTAAAATAAAAAAAATTAAAAAAAATTGAGTACACAAGAAAATCCTAGACTCACTATGGCCCTCCGTAAATCCACATCACCCCAAAAAAAATTAATTAATCATTGCACAAAAAAAAATTCATTAACAAAAAAAAAACACAATAAGAAAACAACCATCACAATAATTACAAAAAATAAAAAAAACTTACTACAAAAATTATAATACTTAGTTAAAAAAAAAAAAATATCAACCAAAAATATAGTAAAAACAAAACAACTGCTGTGTGGATCAGCCTTCTCATGAGTTGCTCCCTCGTGGGTCGCCCGTTACGCTATGCATAGACAGTGACTAGTTGCCAACGTGTTTGTACGTGGTTTCACTTTATCCACCGTTTGATTTTCACAATCAGAACAGAACAGTTTAGACAGTGACTATTGTTACCAACGTGTTTGCGCGTGGTTTTGCTTTATCCACCGTTTTTTTCCACAATCAGAACAGAACAGTTTAATTTTTCCTGTATAAATTAACCTTCACTGTTCGCATCCGTTATTTTTTTTTTTGCAGACATTTATTTTCACATTTGTAATAAATTTTATGTGCACACTAAATGTACAAGGTGATGTTGAATTACAAGAAATTTATACTGTATGGGATAATTTCTCAATTGTTTCAAGAACACACTTCTAGAAAAGCACCAATAGTTAACACACAATAAATTATTTTGTACTTTGATGTTGATCGTACAACCTTTTAAACGTGACTTTAATTTTGCAATAGTTTTTCAAAAATTCAAAAAAATTCAAATATAACAAAATTCACTAAAAAAAATTTGAATTTGTGATTGAAAACTAGTTAATTTGAATGTTACACAAATCACTATAACTTAATTGTTTTTTTTATTATTTATAATATAATTTTACAAAAAATTGCTTTTGATATTGTTTTCATATCATAATCTATAAACTATATAATTCTTTTGATTTTGTTTCTTTTCATTTAAATTTGGCAATGACTAACCATTTTCTTCAAAAAAAAAAATATTCTAATTAATATCCAAAAAAAATTAATTATCGACTGACCCTCGTGCCAAAGCTTTTTGCCTTTTTATACAAAATTATCTAACGGTTAATCCCGGTAATCGCAAATAACAAAAAAAATTAATGATCATAAACAAATGAGAATATTCATTACGTGAATATTTGTATGAACAGCTGTAACACTACCTAACTTACCAATGAAAATTGTGTGAATTTGTAATAATGTTAAACAATTGTTATACTTTAATAGTATGTTGGTATTTGATTGCCGTTGCTTAGTGTTGATTGATGTTCATTTATTTCGTTGATTGCCGTTTCTTTTATTAACTGTTATGATGACGATTATGATGAAAACTGGATGAAAACCGATTATGATAATGCTGGAATTTGCTTGCCCTTGCTTGGTATTGATTGATGTTCGTTTATTTCGTTGGTTGCTGTTTCTTTTTAGTAACTGTGATGATGATGATTTTGATGTGCTGCATTTATTAGACTCGAAGCAATGATACCGTTGCTGTTGTATTGTATAGTCTTCGTTTTAATGCTGAAGTTGATTTTAGCACATGTCCGAGGTACGAAAAAGATTTACCAATTAAAATCTCTAGTCCTTGTGGTAACATACAATTTAACAGTTATCTTAACGATGAAACTGGATGTTGAACCACGTTGTTTCGTATAAAATTGTTTACCGCTGTCACCAATGTTGTATTTCCAACCGTCCGTATAGTTTAGTTGGTATGGGTATGATATTACTAAACACTAGTTTTATTAACTTTTTATTTAATCAATAATTTTATTAACAATAACTTTATTAAACTTTTTATTTAATAATTTCCAAATATATTTATAATTTCATTCCTTCTTATAGGAGTGATCATCATCAACTGAATTCTTGTTTTATTTTTATACCAGAGGTTAACAATAATAAGGGGGGGGGGGAAGATAATAATAATACAATTACAACTTAACCAACTAACTAAGTATACAGTGCACCAGTAAACTGGTTACAACAATAGATTCCCAAACTCATTTACTGCTCTTACCTAAAGGACGCAGCCATAAGCAGCTTCCAACGCGTCACAAAATGCGTAAAGTTGGATGGAATTTGGTTTATGTATTGACGTCAGACGTCTAGGAATTTGTAGTTTTTCTAGCGCTGGAAGTGATTGGTAGATAGCCTGCCAGGCATTTATGATGTGATTGGGTAAGTTGTCGTCCCACTTAAGCTTTAGCAACTATAATTTTTGAATCAATATTTTAAACAAAATAATTATTGGAGCAAGCCAACCCAATGGGTCATATACCTTTGAAGCAGAGGAAAGTATTTTACGTTTAGTCCAACTAATTCTGCTTAGGTCTTGTTGCAATCTAAAGGAAAATGTATCGGTTTCTGAGTTCCAAACGATTCCTAAGGTTTTTATCGTAGCTTCGTCTTCAATTAATTTTTGTGTGGTTTCAATTTGCTCCTGTGAAAATGTATTAAAAATTCACGAGATTTCGATTTCCACTTATGTAGGTTAAATCCGCTCGCGCTTAAGATTTCACAGATTTGCTCCTTGAGTTGAACTGCTTCGTTAACACTATCGCAGCCAGTGAGCAAATCATAAATGTAGAAATTGTTCCTGATGACGCATGTCGCCTTAGGATACAAATATTTATAGGGTTCAGTGGTTTTTGTGAAGAGTATTAACTGCTAAATATGGTGCACAAGCAGTGCCGTATGTGATAGTATTTAATCTATACACCTTAGACTGTTCTTTTGGATTTTCACGCCACAAAATCAACTGAAAATTTGCATCGTCAGTGCTTACATCGATTTGCCGATATATTTTTTCCACGTCCGCGACTATGGCAACTGCAGGTCGGCGAAAATTCAGGAGAATCATAGTCAAATCGGTCTGAATATTTGGACCGATTTGTAATATGTCATTGAGTGACACTTGTGAGCTCGTTTTACATGACGCGTCAAACACGACTCTCAGTTTAGTGGTTGTACTACTGGCTTTGATGACTGCATGATGTGGAACGTAATATTTATCGTCATCTCGTTCTGGAATCTGCTGCGGCGGTACGCAAGTCATGTGGCCCAATACAATATACTTGGTCATGAACGATTTGTATGATTCATAGAATTCTGGCATTTTTAAGAATTTTCTCTCCATCGCTAGTAATCTATGATATGCAGCTTTATATGAACTACCGAGTGATAGCCTCGGCTCTTTAAAAGGTAATCTGACTACAAATCGACCATCAGATTTCTTAATAGTTGTTTTTTCGTAGTGGATATCGCAGGGATACTGGGACCCTGCATGTTTCACCGGTTCTGCTACTTCTTCAACTTCCCAAAATTTGTGCAGCAAACGGTGAATGTCTTCTTCCATTGGGTTAATGGTTGGTTCGCTGGTGGTATGACAATTGGAAATGTTTGATGTTGGGGCGTTATATGTTCCCGCAATTAGCCAGCCCAATTTTGACGCTTGTAGTGTTGGTAACCCGTCAATTGTTTGGCTTTCTGGACTTAAGATTTTAAAAAATACATCGACTCCTAGAAGTAAATCAATTTTATTAGGGTTAGAAAATTGTGGATCTGCTAGTTCAAATCCCGCAGTTTGATTTTGGTTGCAGATATTATGCTTCGTGGGTAACAAGTTTGTAATACTGTTAATTATATGACATGATATATTAAGAGTGAAGTGTTTATCCACCCGTGAATGAATTGTCATGTCAATTTTCTCTTTTGTTTTTCCAGCTGGTGTGGATGCTAGACCGTATATTGTGGGTGGAAGCTTGACTTCGCTTTAGGTCTAGGTGATTGGAGCAAGATTCTGTCACGAATGACGATTGTGAGCCAGAATCCAATAGCGCTCGATATGGCTAGAGTTCTCCGGTACGTGATTCTGCATAGACGGTGTCTGTCGGTAGTTCCGTGGTTGGTGATGCAAAGAGTGAATGCATAACTTGTGTTTTTGTCGTAGGGTTGCTGATGGAGCACGAAGGTTCTTCATTGTTTATTACTGTAGGTAATGTTGATACGTCTTCACTTAAAGATATATATGTTGATGTTTTAGTGGCACTCGGTTATGCTTTAGCCTGGCTCGCATGCAGCAATGTGTGATGTGTTCCATGGCACATACGACACAATGATTTAGACCAGCACTTCGCGGTGAAATGACCTTTTCTGAGTGCAATTGTTGCACAAACCTTTCTCCTTAACTAGTTTGGTCCTCACTTCTATAGAGGAATTGTTAAATACTGGACACCTGTACAATAGGTGTGGTTGTGTACAGACAATGCACTCAAGTGCAGTGTTGGAGTTTGTGAAAACGAGTGACGCGAAACACGATTTTGTAGCAGTTCTCTTGTTAGGAGTATCGCAGATTTCCAATGCATCACATCGTTTGTTTAGGAATTTTAGCATATTCTCAATTGTTGGGAAATCCCTTTCAACCACCTCGGTTGCCCACATTTGCTTCGTTTCTGAATCGACTTTGCTTAGAAGAATGTGGATCAACCATGGGTCTCGTGCTTCGGCGTTGGGTCCTAAGGCGCGCAATTCACGAATTATTTCATCTACTGTTTCGGTAATACGGCGTAATTTCCCGTCGCATGTGTACATTGCTTTTGGTCAAAAAAACTGTGGATAAGCGATGAAATGATTGGAGTCATCTTACTATACCGATTGCAAAGTTTAGCCCATGCTTCTTCATAATTCCTCTCCGTGATAGGTATGTTTCGGATTAGTGTAGGCTTCACCCGTTAGTACGCCTTTCAACATTTGAAGTTTGTGAACGTCACTGATATTTTTATTGTCGTGTACCGTACTCACAAACAAGTCGTGGAATGATGCCCAATGTTTGTAATCGCCAGAAAATTTCTCAATGTCTATTTTAGGCAGACGAACGTATTGTGTGATATTAACGCCTTCGTAGAACGTCTTTTGCTGGCTGATAAATTGTCCCAGCGTGATGTTGAGATCTTGTGTAGTTTGAGATTGATGTTGTATGTTACCACATGCGTTGTGGAGTAATTCTCGTGCCTTGAGGTATATTTCACCCACCACGTTTGCTATCGGTTTATATGATGCGTCATCGAACAATTGCAACTCGAGTTCATTGAACTTTTCGTAACGACTCTCAAGGAATTCGAGTCGACTTCTGCTTTGTGCTTCTTTGGTAGCTTCATTCATGTTCTCTTCTCGAACTGTAAAACCGAGTGTATTTGATTACGAGCTCGGTCTCGTAAACGCACTAGCCGTTCGGACATGATTACCGTTCACTATATTACACTAAACTTGAACACAAAAGTATGCGACCAGTTGATAACCACGCGGTTTTTTTTATGTTTGATTTTTCTTATTTATTTCTTCACTTTATTTAATTGCAATATACTTAGCTGAATTTACTGTAGGAAATTAATTCCCGGGTTTCGGCACCAAAAAATGTATATGTACAGTGTCTTCTACAAATTAAATGTACGTAGCTTGGACCCCATATTTATTTGATTCGTATCGCGGGAGAGGAATCAAAAGTCAACAGTTATATTGATAAAGATTTTTTTTGTTGTTGAGGGTTGTTAGAAGAAAAGAAAATACAAATTATTGTCAATGGTTATACTCTAAGGGTACCACCCATAAACCCCACACCCCAGACCGAGCATGAGCTGGCGAAATTACAAACACTTAAGTCAATTATGGCTACGCAACTCATATGCGCAAAACGCTATTGACAATGTCCTGCAAATTGCAATCTCTCTCAATTTACACTGGGCAACTGCTGTCTCTTGACCATCGAACGTAAGCTGATGTATTTTGAACAGACCGATGTGTGTACCGATTAGGTTGTAACTTGCTTTTAATTGCTTATTGTATAAAAGTATACTATTGTATTATATTCATAGATTTAGTTATCTATGAGATTGATATGGAGGTAACTATGTCCAATATTCCAAAAAAATATCTTCAAATTTCTTGTTATTTCTTTTTATATTTACTATACATTTTTATATTTCCTTTTCAAATTTCTTTTTATATTTCCTTAACCTTTATGGGTACATTTTTGGATTTTATTTGTATATCTTATTATCGCTTTTTATTTTACTCTAAATTTTTATTTAATTTTTTTTTTGGTCTGCTCTGTTTGACCGTCAAAGCTTCAATTCCCCGTCATCTGCCTCATCATCACCCTTCATCTCTTCACCGTCCCATGCGAATACCACACCAATATTAATCGCATCGCGAACTACAAATTTCACTGATGCCATCTATTATGTAATGGATCATTAAAACTATCATTAAGGCTTATTTATTATTATTATTTTTTTTTAATATTGGCTTGGTATTAATATTATTGTGATTTGTTTTGGTAAACACAACAAAAAAAATGTCATAACGTGCAGCGGAATACAACCATACGTGAAACCAAAATAAAAAGAATACATAAATATTTAATAACCATCTATACGGCACGGATTATGGAATATAACATACAGATAAGTGAATGCATATATTAGTTTATCATAAAGGTAGATTCTTGGTCAAAATTTCCTTAAATTTCAGGTACGTGTGGGTTACGGTTTGACAGGCTAGTCGATCCGTAAGTGTGTAACAGGAACAAATAGTACGGTAAGTATTATGCTTCGCTATGATTATAATAATATGTCTTTTTGTTTTAGGTAATATGAACCCGCGACCCGATCGCAACAGGCTCTATCACCCAATTTACTATATTACAACATATAATCAACACGACAACCCTGGGTGTGTTCGTGCATATAAAGCCGATTTTATATTAACACCTAATACGTACTCTGTAACTGTATTGTCTCAAAATGAATTTTTGTTTTTGAGAACATAACAGTATTATAACTTAAAATTTATTTACGAATGAGTAAAATCGTCATTTATGAAATTATAAAATTGTTTTTGTTTATAAATACGGAAATTATATCAGCGGTAAAATAATACAGCTTGTGTGATATTTCTATAAAAAATTGGATTACAGTTATTACTTTGAATTGGAAAGCAGTTTGAAAAATATTGTAGTGGTTAAAATTTAACAATTGGTTAGTTGATACTAAATTCTTGTTATAGTGTTTATTTATGTACATATATTGCATTCATATTATTTTGTGAGAGCCATCGCAAACTTGCGGAATCGCGTACTTCCTATGTAAGTATATGGCGCTCGAAAGTGAAATCGAACAACACGATCACGATTTCGTGGAATCTTGATGATTCCGATGTGGAAGATAAAACTGACGACGAGGAAAATAAAATCGAAGATGAAACAATTGTTTCGCTTACCACCAGATTAACTATTTATTTCACGAGATGGTACTGAATGGAAAAGATATAAACCTAGATATCGTCGAGTTATTTCTCATAATGTTATGAGGTAACGAGGTGCGCCACATAAATCAACTTTTAATCTTACATCGCTGTAAACTTTTAAATGCTTCCTCACCTGTAAAATGTGTAAATATGAACCATTCGAAAAACCAATCACAAAGCGCAACGAACCATTATGACGAGTAGAACACAAACACAGTTCTTTGCAGATTTTAAAGCATCATCTAGTCCATTTGATTTGACGATGAAAATATTCGGGTAGCACGAATGATAAAAGATAAAACGGCACCAATTCGTACTAATGAGGCAGTTACTATTTACTTACATCTGGAAACAATACAGTTTTAATTAATCATCATTAAAGATGCAACGTAATCAACTTATATTTTACAAATGCGGAAGTATCATTTATTATTATCTTGAAACGTTAGTCTTTAAGTCAATCGTTTACTGCTATTTAAGCATTTTTTTTACTATATAACATAGAATAAGTACATTAAATAAACAGAATAAAATATACAGTTAACTAGTAGACGTTTTATTTTCACTGTCGCGTTAAAATCAATATACTTTGACCCCACCAGTGGTAATCTCAGTATATTTACTTTAAAACGTTACGACATATAAATTGTTAAATTTCTCATTGGTCCTTCGAGCCACCAGCACAACCGGCGGCTAATAAACAAATTACAACAAAGCACCTGTACAATTTCTATATAACAACAAAATGGATAGTCTACTCCAAAGCCAAGATGAAACAGGTGGTAAAATAATTCAAATGGACAGCAACTACCGCAAAGATGGGGAAGAAAGGAAAACAAAGATGTACCTTGAAAAAAAATAGCGAATCTAAAGGAGCTGTATAAAAATTACGTCGAAAATGATGAAAAGATCATGACCATCGCACCAATAATGGATCAGAACCACGCATATATCCAAAAGAGGAAAAAAGTGGGTGGATTATACACGCAGCTAATAGAAGATATGCGGCGCCGATTACGTGACGGGCCCCCTGAGACGCTATAAACAAGTATACAGTCATACCATCTTCATCATTCTCAAAGCTGCAACCAATATTAGATGAGGTATCAGCGATACATGACCAACCAGGAATTGAAGAAACAGATGAGGGAGCAAAGAGCTACCAATACTCTCAACCAAATTACGGCCAATCCCAAGTTAGGGAAGATAACAACATTAAAAGATTTTTAAGAAGCAAGATATTTTGATGCGGCAAATATATTAAAAACTTGGCTCAATTCAGTACTCTTTGGACACTAACATGAACCAAAGCGCGTACATTAAATTGAAACGAAATCAATTGACTAAAAAAATAGAGGAAATCGTTTCAATCCACATAGCTATCCTTATGGAAACGGAAGAAAATGAACAAACGTCAGATTACTTTTCCATTGATTACTATGGAATGCTTAAGGATAAAGTGGACTCCTTGATAGTGAAATTCGAAGAAAGCCAGACCGAATCAACAACTTTAGTCGGAATAACAAAAGTAACGCTACCTAAAGTTGAGCTACCAATATTTCATGGAGATTATGAGCAGTGGAGGTCCTTCAATGATATTTTCACTGAACTTATCCACCAAAACAACCAAATATCGAAAACAGTAAAAATGTCATATCTCAAATCGCACTTACAGAAAAGTGATGCACAACTAATCAGCCATCTGTCAACAATAGGCGATAGTTACGACGTGGCGTGGTGCCTGCTGCAGTCAAGATTTAATAATCCTCGACTGCTAGCAGGCAAGTATTTCAATTCTTTGCTGTCATTACCAACTATACAAGTTGCAACTGCTGGAGCTTTACGGATCCTACATGATACCGCAATCGAGATGATACACAACATAGAACGACTGCAGATGAGCTCCCCGTTCGAATCTTTGATTACCTTTAATCTAATTAAAAAACTGGACCCAGAATCCATTTCTAGAGATGTCCCGAAAAGTCGGGAATATTTCACTTTCATAGGTTCCAATCGTTAGAAGCCATGGCGAGCACAAAAACAACTGTGCCAAGAGCATCGATCATTTCCTCAAATATGCCACCATTGAAACGTGTACAGGCGGTACAATCAGCTCTGATTGTGTTGTAAAGAATTGTAGAGAACAATGCCAACAGTTCAGAAAGATGAAAACATTAGACAGGGCAAGATTAGTAAGTGCCTCCGATCTATGCGTACGGTGTCTATCAAAGCACTATAAAGATGATTGTAGAACAAAGCCATGTGTGGTGTGTAACGGGTCCCACCATACATTTCTGCATTGCAACAATGCAGCTTCTTCGAGCCAAGTTGCGGCTAGAATTCTTTTGTTAAATCGTCAACAACCGGTCGAGCCAACTCAAGCTACAGCCAATCAAAGTACCCAGCAAGGGTCCGTGCTATTACCAACAGCAGTAGTAAGAGTTAATTCAGCCACCGGACGACCTATCACCTTGAGAGCATTTATAGACCAGGGGTCACAGATTTCCTTAATTACGGAAGATGCAGTTCAACGCTTAGGACTAAAGCTACGCCAAACGCACATCCACATATCAGGAATTGGAGCTAACACGAGCCCAGCAAACGCTATGGTACAACTTTGTATTCAATCATACTTTTCATCGTCATACCGATTAAAAGTTGATATGTGTTGCCGAAAATTACTATGGAGATTCCGGAGCGTGCAAGCATCTGCAGCCCTAACAAAAATTGGGAGCCGTTAATTTTGGCTGACCCTAAGTTTAATATCCTCGCTCCTACTGAGATATTATTGGGAGCCGACGTGTATGGTGATTTGATAAGTAATAAAATAATCAAAGGGAAACCAAGTGCAATCAAAACAAGGTTTGGTTGGGTGATTTCTGGGCCAACTCAAATAAAAATAATGCATCGTGTCCAAAAGGTTCACAGTGGTACAATGAAGATTGAATCGAGAATGAACCGATTCTGGGAACTGGAAGATGTTACGGGACCTATCGCAGCAGGTTCAAGCGAAGACACAACGTGTGAACAAATCTTCCAGAACACTACCAGGAGAGAGTCGAACGGACAATATGTGCTGCAACTACCATTCAAGGAGCAACAACTTGATCAGCTGAGCAGTTCTAGACAACGGGCACTGCAAAGATACCTTCAACTAGAAAATAAATTAGGTTCCAACCATGAATTGCGAGAACTGTATAACCAGTTTATGACGGAATACCTCACTTTGGGCCACATGAGCAGAACCATTTACTGGAAAATATTATTTACTCCATCACGCGGTAATAAAGACAACACCAGAATCAAGAAAGATCCGAGTGGTGTTCGATGCGTCAATGAAAACCTCGACAGGTCCGAGTCTAAACGATACCATGTTCGTAGGTCCTTCACTACAAGCTGATTTATGGACCATCCTGTTACGGTGGAGGAAACATCGAGTAGTTTTTTCAGCAGATATCGAAAAAATGTATCGACAAATTAAGATGCAGGATAAACATCATCCATATCAGACCATCTTGTGGAGGGAGCACAAAAATCGGCCTCTACAAGAATACCAACTAACCATAGTGACTTATCGGACATCGGCTGCATCTTACCTCGCCATCCGAACTCTCCATCAATTATCAGATGACGAAAAAACCACTCATCCGGAAGCCAGTCACATCCTAAAAAATAACTTTTACGTAGATGATGTACTAACCGGTGCCGACACAGTAGAAGAAAGTCAACATCTTCAGACACAACTAATCCATTTACGAGACAAAGGCGGAATGAAGCTGAGGAAATGGGCCAGTAATCATCCAGATATCCTAGAAGGTATTCCGGAGGCCAAGAGATTGATCGGTAATCTGAATTTAATAACTGAATAGTCAGTGAAAACGCTGGGAATTCACTACAATCCAGATGGAGATCATTTTTTGTTTTGTGTAAACCTGCCGCCAAACACAAACCAACTAACTAAGCGGCAATTCCTGTCCGAAATGTTAAGGATCTTTGACCCACTAGGGTGGCTAACACCACTTACAGTTAGCTTCAAAATTATGTACCAGAGTTTATGGAGCTTGAACCTAGGCTGGGATGATAGTTTGCCATCTGAGTTTTCAGACAGATGGGATCGACTCAAAACAGAACTTCGAGCCACTCAGCTGTTGAAAATTCCACGATACATCCAATATTCCAAAGTCGATTGCACATTCGAGCTTCTTGGGTTCTGCGACGCCTCCGAGCATGCATACACCGCAGTAATGTATAGCAAAACCATCATTCAAGGAAAAGTGGCGGTTCAGTTCCTGACAGTGAAATCAATGGTCGCGCCGACCAAAACAAAGCTGACAATCCCAAGGTTAGAGTTATGTGGCGCCTTACTCTTAAGTTGACTAATCCAACAAGTCATTAAGGCACTAGAAGTAAACAAAAGCAAAGTCACCTTGTGGTCCGACTCAACCATCACTCTTGCATGGATACCAAAAACTTCAGCAACGTGGAAAATATTTGTTGCACATCGAGTAACTGAGATTCAGGCCAACACTAATATGGACTCATGGAATCACATCCGAACCGAAGATAATCCAGCCGATTGTGCAAGTCACGGAGTCTTTTTGAAAAAATTGATAACAATGGATAACTGGTGGAACGGGCCTCGTTGGTTACCTAATTTTCAGCCAAATCAAGATAATATGCATTTCAAAACGTCAGGAGAGAAGAAACCGAAGCTATCTGTCCTCAGCCATCTCCAAACGGTAGAGGCAGAATCACCCATCCTAACTTTAATCAACAACCAGTCAAACGTTTCTTAAACGTCTTATCCGCATAACGATTCATCTCTTAAGATGGAAAACAAAGCAAAGGGGAGTTGTACAACCAGAAGAATGGGACCACGCGTTGTCAGTCGTAGTCCAAGCCGTACAACAGTCGGTATTTAAAGTAGAACAAACCACACTGGCCAAAATAAAGACGGTCCGGAAGAACAGCCAATTGCAGTCATTACATCCTTTCTTAGATTATCGCAACATCATCCGTGTAGGAGGTCGGTTAAATAATTCGCAGTTATCTTACGAAGAGCAATATCCTATGATTCTACCATACACGGGTCCACTCATGAAAATGATATTGGATTGGGGCCATTGAGAAACATTTCACGGTGGCAATGCGTTAACATTGGCATTCATCCGCAAACACTTTTGGATCATAAAAGGGGTACAAGCAGTAAAACAGCATAATCGCCATTGTGTACGATGCCATTGCTTTAGTACTAGAAGGTCGCAACAACTGATGGGAGACCTTCCGACCCTCGAGTTACCACATCAAGGCTTTTTACCCATACGGAAGTCGACTACGCGGGACCTATAGATATTCGAATGAGCAAAGGTCGTGGAGCAAAATCGTATAAAGTCTGTATTTTCATATTCCTCACCACTAAGGAATTAACATCGAAGTGGCATCTGATTTGTCAACTGAGGGCTTCATAAGCGCATTCCATAGATTCACCTCCTGACGAGGAAATATCGCCCATATGTACAGTGATAACGGCACCAATTTTGTAGGGGCTAATAAAGCATTACAACCAATAAATTGGCATTTCATCCCACCGTCTGCTCCGCACTTTGGTGGATTATGGGAAGCAGGCGTAAAATCCATAAAAACTCATTTAAAAAAATGTATAGGCGAGACCAAACTAACCTTCGAGGAGATGACAACTCTACTCTCCCAGATTGAAACCTGCCTCAACTCTAGACTACTCTGCCCACTAACAGAAGATCCCGAATCATTGGCGGTATTGACCCCGGGGCACTTTTTAATCGGGGGTGCAGTAACCGCTCCACCAGATAAGGAACCTCTTGGGCTAAAATCATCACTCATACCACGATGGAAAGTGGTGCAAAACATTCGAGTACAGTTTTGGCAAAAATGGATGTCAGATTATTTACACCGGTTACAACATCGTTTGAAATGGCATCGAGAGACCTCAAACCTCACACCTGGGGATATTGTTCTACTCCGAGATGAATTACAAGCACCAACAACATGGAAGTTAGGCCAGATTAAAGTCATTCACCCAGGAAACGATGGGGTGACTCGCGTGGTAACCATGAAAACCGCTGATAATCCTAATATCAAGAGACCCATCACCAAAGTATCAAGGTTTCCTTTACAAAAACCTATTATCGATAAAGAGGAGATTGAATCCATCATATCACCACCACAAAGGCAACTTCCTAGTCGCAATGCAAGGCAGCCTAGGTGCCTTATTGTCAGGATGATTGCAGCACCAATAAGTGTCCTTAAGATGATGTGTGACATAACATAATGGTGGATGTGATGAGGATTGCTCAATTTGTAATGAGTTGATGTTCTTTTACAATTGTGTGGTGTCTGGAGTAGCGAAAATAAAGCTAAAGTGTTGTGCTACATGAAACGTTGATTCCACGTTGTAGGATGAGATGTTTAAGGGTGGAATAAAGGATCCATCTCGACTGGTGGTCTTGGTGCTAACTGCAGATAGGTGTAGATCGATGTTACGAAGAGTGCATCCAGGTGCCAATTGTAGAACGCCGTAGTGTTCGAGAGTTTCCTTCGGATAGATTTTCGAGTTGCAAATAAAGTCGACTGTTAGTGTCTTGTCAACTTCGAAGACTCATTGATTTGGTGCGTGTAATGTAATGAAGTAATCCTGCGGTGGTGCTACCGTTATATAACAGCTCTCATGTTGAACCGGAATGTTTAAAAACATGGAGATTTCACATTGTGCGTGTTTGCCATGGCGGGTATATAGCGTAGGGAAGTCACATCTATATAGCGTAGGGAAGTCAAACCTCATAATGTAACGGACGAATTTTCTGATTTGCCTCCTTGGAAACTTTACGTTCCACACTCTTTGACTCAAATTCTATTAACACGTCCTCATAGTTCTTCTAATTCGGCACATCGAGGTATACACAAATCATTGGAAGTCATACGAAGGTTATATTATTGAACATCTATGATAAGGGATGTTCAACATTTCATTAAACTGTGTCAAGTACGTAAGGCTAGTAAATCATCTAACACCACTACACGTCCTCCGATGGGAAACTTTGTCGAAGTATGTCGACCTTGGCAAAAGTTATATATTGACTTCATGGGTCCGTTTCCTCGCACTAAGGCTGATTACACTTTTATTTTTGTGGTATTGGTTGCCTTTTCCAAATTTGTATTATTAGAACCCATGCGTGATGCTAATAGCAAGAAGGTCCTTAAGTTTCTCGAATGTAAAGTCTTCATGGTATTTTCGGTACCTGAAACTATATTAAGTGATAATGGTAAGCAGTTTACATCCAAATTGTTCTCGGATCTTTTGGCTAAATAAAACGTAATAGTAGCCTGATTTTGATGAATGATACCTTAATTAAAAGCTCTGGTCATGAGTAAAAATACTGCATCAAAATATGTGTACATTTTAACAAATAATTTTTATGACAAAAAATCAGGAAAGGGGTTGTTAGCCTTTGCAAATTTAAGAATTTTTTTTTTAAATTAAAATTAATACAAAACGTAATAGTAGCCCGATTGTGATGAATGATACCTTAATTAAAAGCTCTGGTCATGAGTAAAAATACTGCATTAAAATATGTGTACATTTCAACAAATAATTTTTATGCCAAAAAATCAGCAAATTTTACCTGAAGTAAAATTTAAGAATTTTTTTTTAAATTAAAGTTACTACAAAACGTAATAGTAGCCCGACTGTGATGAATGATACCTTAATTAAGAGCTCTGGTCATGTCTAAAAATACTGCATCAAAATATGTGTACATTTCAACAAATAATTTTTGTTGCTACCAAAACGGAATCACATCGCTAAATTTTAGAACCAAATTACTGTTGAGTTTCTAATCTAAAATTATAGCTCAGCTTCCAAAATATTCTTTAAATGTAAAATAATATGTAACCTGAAGTATAATTTACGATTAAAAATTGACCTGAGAAATTCACCGTTTTATACCAAATACTCAAAGTATTTCTATGAAAATCCTATTTATATTCACTTTACTCGACACAAAATCACCGAAATTATTATAAATAAAATTTTATTAAACAAATTTTTTCACTCATTATTAATTAGTGTTTTATTAAATTCTCAGAATAGTGTGGTGTGGCTCCATCTAGCCTTTAAAGAGTTCACAAACTTTAATTTTGACGAATGATTGTTGTTTTTTTAAACAAAAACTATATCACAGGTTTGGAATATTCTCGAAATGTACAATATTTCAAAGCCGTGACATAATATTTGACTAAAAATAAGCCCTAGAAATGAAGACACCTGAAGATGATTGAATTAATTTAAAATAGTTGCAAACCGGCTCAAACTTTATATAAAAAAAACCTTAAAAGTTTTGGTTCAGAATCAGTTCTTTTAGAAGGCTTGTAAAGGGCCACCCTTTTGGTGCGTTCGTTTCTTTGGTGAAACACTTAGGTGTCCACCCCTGAACTTTTTTTTTTGTATTGTTTAAATTATATTAAAATGTATTTTTTTTATGTTGGATACCTGCTCATTGCCCTTACATTATTTGTTTACAAATTAAGTAACGGGTAATGAGTAGGTATATAAAGTCGTGTTTCATATTAGTCTAGATGAGTAATTCACAAAAGTTGGATAAGAAAACATAAAGCAAATTATTGTAGTGGTTAAAGTAGTAATCCACAAAATTTAAAAAAATTAAAAAATTTGTAAATTGTGAAATAATAAACTATAAAGTAAAATGTCGCTGTTACCAGTAGTATTGTACCTCGGCGATGATTCATTTGAAAATTAATTTGGATATGGAGTATTGCATCCAGAACAAATGTATCCAAATTTGTTCCCACTAATTTACAATGACCGATGGGCATCGCAACGAAACGTGTGCAACAGTCAACAATATGGACGAACAACATTTCAACCAAACGAAATGTTAGACAAAACGGAGATAGTTCCGTTGTGATAGAAGAAAACCACGAGGATAAACAGAATGATCATAGGCATAGGGATTATCATTTTTTTTATAACAACAATAATGGAAAAACCAAGTTTAGTTAAGTTCAATATTCTTAATCTATTATTTAAGTTTTGGTTTTTTTCTCAAACTTGTTTCGTTTGTGTTTTTTTTTACCGTTTATTTATTTAATTTTATTAAAGTAATTGTGATAATATGAATATTTTATTTTTGTTAATTTTTTTCGTGATGTGATGGTTGCAAGTCCGGTTGCGTGCCGAGAATATATCTATGTCCGTAAACAGAATATATCTCCTCGTCCTCGACCTGCAGCTTATGCCGGCTAAACTTCAGTCCAGAGGGGTGGATCTAATGTGGCCGAGGCCCGAGGGAGACTTGATTAGCTGCTATCACATTTTGAAACTAATCAACCACACACACCCTGATCAGTTAAACTAATATTTTAACAACATATATTTATTGAGTTAAGTAACCAAATTATAAAACTTTACTGTGAAATTACTTTCACCTGCTTTACTACTAAACTTTGCTTACTCCTGCTGCGACGTCAGTTTCCTCAGATGCGGCCACAGAGCTCCGGTCCGAATCCGAGCTGCAACAGAATAAAAATAAAAAAACCCAACCAACAAAAAAACAACAAGTGCCAACCCCCTAACAATAAGTGGGTGACATATCAAAATTTAATATATACAATTACTCTGGTTACTTAACCGTAATTAAGTCCGTCATCGGTATCCCGCCTGCAGCACGCCTTCGCTCGGTCATCAGCAATCTGTTTAGACAATGTTTGGTTTGTTGCGTTTTCCCTCCTAATAATTGTTATTGATGTTCCGAATTACCATATCCTGTTGGCGTATCACTTCCGGGTCTCACGTAACCACGTGTTGTGGCACCACACTGATCGAGTATTACGTCCCGATCTCACCGACCCAAGTTAGATATTGTATATATCTATCGTACACGCATCGACTTAAGTATTTACAATATATCCTTTGGCTAGTACTAATAATTGACCATGTGAATTTTGTTTTCTTGGTCTTGGATATATTTTGTTTTTTTTTGTGTTTCTTTTAAATATATATATTTTTCTACTTTCGAACCTTGACCACAATATTAATTATTTTTTTTTCATCGACCATATCGTGTCGCGTTCCAAACCAAAAAGAAAATAAAACCAAAAAAAACGAAACAAAACCATCACCACCCGCATTGTTTCTTCATACCCACCACTAACCATATTTTCCCCTCTTCAAACAAGTCTTTAACTGTACAAATTTATTTATATTTTTTTCCACTTACTGTGGCTCGGATTACGAACCTTTTGTTTTATTAAAAACGTGACCTTTTGGCCACGTAACAACTTGTCCAAGTGATCCCGCCTTCCCGTCTTCTACCTCATTGCGGTTATTTAAGCTTTCATTATGCCTTGTACACCCCATCCCCATCTGCTCCTGAGGTCTAGTCAGCTACTACACCCCAGCAAGGCCTCTAATGGAAGAATTCTGTTAACGCCATCGGGGTGCAGATCCTACTGGTGTCGTTTTAATGACACCAATGAAACTCGCACCTTGATTCGTTACAGACTCATAATTCCAGCTTAAGTTCTTTATTATGAGGGTTTGAAATACGACTTGTAACAAGTTCATTGTTACACTGATTTAGTTTAAATTTATTGTGACACTGTAATTGCCATTCATTGCAATTAGCGACAATTATTACATGGTGAATATGGTGAACCGAATATTGGTTGACTGTTGCCGGTTTTGATAAATAAACCATATCTTTGATGAGTCCCCACAAAAAAAAATTTCTAATGGCGTGAGGTCTGGAGAGCGCGGGGGCCATTCGATGGCACTTCTTCGTCCAACCCATTTGTTTGGCAATTTTTCATTTAGGTAAGCTCTCACATCACGATGGTAGTGAGGAGGTGCTCCATCTTGCTGAAAATAAAAGTCTGTGCCATCCTCAAACTGTTTAAGAATACCTGGCATGACATTTTCCCGTAGCCAATTCAAATAAACGGCACCAGTCACAGTGTTAACAAAAAAGTTCTCTGGTGCCCAGTAGCTGCAATTGTGGCGGTTGATCGAACTGTTTAATTTAAATGAAGCCTCATCACTCCAAATAATTTTATGTGAAAACTCTACGTCCTCTGCACATTTCGCCAAAAACCATTTACAAAACACTTACCGATCAAAATCGTCTTCATTGAGGGCGTGCATTATTTTTGGAATATAACTCTTCCATCGTACGCGCTTCAAAATGCGATGGACACTTGATTTTGAAATCTCTACTTCACGTGCTGCTTGGCGAACAGATTTTCTTGAAGTTTCACGATATGTTTTAAGCAGTTCTTCTTCTCTTGCGGTGCTTGTGGATGTCCGTGGTCTCCCAGAACGCTGTTTGTGAACATCTTGAATTTTCCCGTCTCTATCAAATTTATGTCTGATGCGAGTACTGGTGAGTCTTGTAGGTGGATCTATATGAAATTCACTTCTAAACTGTCTTTGCACTTCCACTATGTTTTCAAACTTAACGTAGCACTTTAAAATAAATTTACGTTTACAAAGTCTAGTCTAATCTCCGACATGATTATAAATGTGTTTTACTCTAAAAAAACAAATTATATTAGTTAGAATGAGGTGTTAAAGTGTGTATAAATTTTTTTGGGACACTCTGTATTTATTTATTTATTAAAAGTACCTATATCAAAAAAGAAAAAAACAAAAAAGCTTATCCAGAAGAATCTGCAAGAAATAGATACCAAAATGTTATCAACCGCATGGTTTCGCTGAAGAATATTATTAGTTATATTTATTTATTAATGTGGTCCTGTGTGTATATGTTATAATTATAATTATATTTGTTTAGTTCTTAAATATTTATTTTGATCTATTTATATATTTATTTATATACCTATTTATATATTTATTTAATTACCTATTTATATATTTAATACTTAAGTCAGTATATCTGATAAAATTAAAATTGTGGTTGTCAATTAACAAAAACAACGTGGATATATTTTTTTTTCTCTTCTTTTGATATTAAGTATACATACACCCAGTGAGTTGAGATATTTGGTTCAGGTCTCATGTTTTTTTTTGCATTCTGTATTGAGTCTAAATGATTGTGTTGATTCTAGTTAAAACTATCGTGTCAATAAAACCAAGAACTCTCGGAATGCCGGGCACCATCGTACACCCGTTTTACATATAACAAAACCGAAGGAATGGAAGGAATGTTAGTTGTGACAGACTCGACCCGGTTACTGACACCTAAGCGATCGATAGTTAGTATTTTTGTAGTGTAAGGAAGGGTATGGTTTGTTACCAATGACAGAATTGATCCGATTACCCGGTAGCCAATATTCAAACTACTGATAGTACAAGACAATCACAATTTTAATAAACTGCTCTGCCTCCTATCGTCTCGTATCAGCACCATTAATATCAGCAACGCCACAATTCAAATGTAATTTACAAAGGTTCCCTAAAAACAAAATCTATTGAAGAACTAATTGCTCTTAGTCGTAGGTTGTTATAAATTGAATTAATTTTCATGTGTCATCATAAATTAATTAATTCAAAATATAATAATTTAATTAATATAATAATATAATTTTTGCAAGCCGTAGGCTGAAATAAAGTGGATTAGTTTTCTCCTAAAAGTACAAACTTATTAATTTATTCCATAACAATATATCAAATATTAGAATATCAAAAAATAAAATTTAAGAACTATAATAATATAAAATACAACAATCCAACAGTCCAACAACACTATTTAATGAAATAATTACTCTTAACCGTACCCTGTAATATAAATCATTAGTTTTCGACGGCAGTTTACAAATTGAATATTTAAACTCCATGCTGCTTAAATTTATTAAGAAAGCT